>BQNB010086847.1:0-28076 GCA_026074375.1 Tanacetum coccineum
GGTTCGGTTTCGGTTTTCGTCCAAAAACCGAACCGTAAAAACCGAACCGAACCAGTTTTATAATAATATATAATTAATATAGTATAAATAAATAAATAAATAAATAATTAAAATTTTAAATTCATATTTATTTTGTGCGTGAAATTATAATACATATATATCTTAATGTTTAGAGAGAATTACAAAAATCGTCCTTGTGGTTTGCCGGATCTAACAGCTTTAGTCCATGTGCTTTTTTTCCATCGGGTTTGGTCCTTGTGGTTTTGATTCATTGCGGGTTTGGTCCCTTGTGGTTTTGATCCATTACGGGTTTGGTCCCTTGGTCAAACTAAAAAAATGTTGATCAAGGGATCAAACCCGCAATGGATCAAAACTGTGTTTGTTCTGTTGGCAAGGATTTGTTCTTTTAGGGTGCGTTTGGTTCGCGGAATCTTCAGGATTCTGATGGAATTGGAATCTGATTCCAATTCCATAACGTGTTTGGTTGGCAGAATGTTTGAATTCAAAATCTGATTCCAATTCCATAGTGTGTTTGGTTGGCGGAATTAATGTAATGAAATACCACAAATTCCTTTATGTGTGGAATTAACATTCCATCCTAAAACGGAAGGAAAGTTTAACATTCCATGGAATTTGATATTTTTATCATCAAAAATAAATTTTTATTATTATTATCATTATTATTATTATTATTATTATTATTATTTATTTATTTATTTATTTATTTATTATTATCTATTTATTTATTTAAAAATTATATTATTTTTTAAAATTTATATTATTATTATTTATTTATTTTTTAAAAATTATATTTATTATTATTAATATAATTATATAATTTGTTTTTTCATTTCATTTTTTTTCAACCAAACACGCGATAGTTTTCACAAATTCCAATTCCTTCAGATTCCAATTCATTAACATTCCAATTCTTTAACATTCCAATTCCTTAACATTCCAATTCCTCAAACACATTCCAATTCCAACAAAAACATTCTGCGAACCAAACGCACCCTTAGTGAACTGTGTTTGCAAACAAAGTGAGAAAATCCATTTATTTGTCCGATTCTAAAGTAGTAAACTTTCATTTCATCATAGGAAAATACAATCAATGCGCGTGTCACTATTTTAAGTTGGATGTGAGTGTGCAACCATGAAAGCATTCATGTCAACATCTTCATAAAACAAACACCAACTTTCACAATTTTTTAACCAAAGCAAACGCCCACTAACTAAAATTTCCTTTTGTTTAAGTTAAATCAAAGCAACCCAACTCAAATATAAACCCAAATATAACCAATTTCAACATTCATACACAAACTGCAAATACACGCATGATCAAGCTCTCAACAATGGCACCAATCACCACTTTCATGTTAATCATCATCAACTCGATCTGTTCAATATTTGATTATGCTCGTCAACACCATGTACATGTTACATATAGTCATCTAGGTAATGCTTATCTACAACTCGGTGCTGTAGCTCCTTTCTAATATGCTTATCTAAGCAAAATAATTTTATCTAGGTTGATCTTCAAATCTCGGGTTTTCTGACATTAAACCTATCATGTTAACCTGTGTGTAAATGTAAGCTTTTAGCAATTATGATAACATGTTTTATCACATGACATATATGTATATAGGTGTATATGTAATCATGTATATTTTGTATGATAGCGGGATTAGAGTTTGCTTATTATGATTATGGTTATGATTATGATTATAACCATTGTTCGTCACTTCGATGTTTATAGAGTTGACATACAGGCTTATAGATATGTTTGTTTGACATGGTTTGAGGGAGATTCCTTCAATTTAAAACCAAAAACAATTGGTTTACATGTCTAAATATATAATGGTATATGTTTTGTCTTTTGAGAAGAATGAGAACAAAATGAAAATCATGATTGAAAGAAGCTTATCGATCCTTTTGGAAAAGAAGATGGAGACATATAATGTCCATATCTTGATAAATCAGAAACGCCAACTTATAAAACTTATTTAAACTGAAAAACAAACCCCACTAGTCAATTTTCTTCGTAAAAGATTATAAGCAGAGTAACGGAAAGTTAGAAGAAGCTTAATATAAGTATTTAAGGAATAGTTGATGAAGCTTTCAAGAACTGAAAATGGCACCAATCGCCAACTTGGTGTTCATCTTCATTACATCAATTTCTACATAATGTTATATGGTTTCTTTATCTTATTAGATTTTCGAACACTTACACCCTCACTTTTTTATCGCCAAAAAGTAGTCATGATGCATACGTTGATGGTGTGGCGATCAGATGGGAGACGTGATTCCATTCGCTTGTTGAACCCATGGGTTTAGTATAACCCTTTCACTGTATTAAATAGATAATGCTCATAGTAATAACTGTTTTGATCTATCTCTTTTGAACAAAAAAGTACATAATTTTTGTGTGTCAAAGCATTATAATTTGAATCCAAAAAGAATCGAACCATATGATTTTAAGAAGTCATTAGCATTGTACCAAAAGGTTGGAATATTTAGGTTCTCTCGTGATGTGGGGTGGGGGGGGGGGGTGAGGGGGGGGGGGGGGGGAAATACTAAAAGATTGCTTCACTTGCAAGTACTTATAAAGTTAGTTATTAACACTGGGAATGTTCGAGGTGCGACTAAACAGGGACTACAGAGGCGCAGGGCTTAGCATGCGGATCTGAGAGTTCCACCACGTTAAAGCCTTACCCACAAATAAACCAACAATGTATTTCACTTTTTGGTCAACACTACAACCACTCATATCGTGCACAGACTCTATTTTCTCAATCCAACGAGTAAGAACTACAACATCTCCCTTACCATTATATTCCATAGGGTTACACGCTAAAAACTCCTTATATGAACAACCTACCCGGTTGCCATTCACTATCACATTCCCAACGTTCTCATTAACCACATTACTATTCTGATTTTTAACTACACAATTCCGTCATGACAAACTTTTCTTTTTTTTACTAATTATGGAGTTAAGATCTTTACGATATTAATAGATTTAAGAAAAATATTACTCAAACACAGTATAATTTATGGTTCTGTTTCACTAAAATGCTAGTGTATGATTGTGAAAAATACTTTTTTTTCATCATCGATTAAATAACTGTTTGCAATAGATTATGACCCGTACATGTTAATATCAATCGTGTATTTTTCATACTAAGAAAAAGGAATAAATGGGAGAGTGGATACGATGAGGTAGTACATTAAAAAAAGGGGTATGATGGGACCACAAGATAATATAAAAACACAGAAATATAGGATGATGAGTCATCATGCACCTGGAACATATCTCTAGGCCCATCAACGATACCAAAAACCAACCTTTTTTTTAATCAAAATGCGGAGCACACCCGACCCGACAAGATCCAAATTTCAAATGTTATTATATTAGATAATCTAATTTGGTACAATGAAACTAATAAACTTAGATAACTTTGTATTCTTTTTCTTGAAATACTAATGAAAAGTTAAGAAACTCTCCTTTTGACTTGATTTTATTTGAGAGTTTGGAAGCAAGAATATAAAAATTGTTCTTTAAATAAATTAATCGATTCTTTAAAGTTTATATAAACTTTATCAGTAAAGTTTTCTTACAAATATAATAATGAAGTGGACTGAAGGACCCGGTTTACTTTATTTTTGTAAAAAAACTTTACCGGTAAAGTTCATATGAACTTTATAGGATCTCAATCCTAAATAAATATTAGCATACTTGTAAACGCTTTTTAGATGGTCTTTAGTAATTAGTTCTATATCAATCAAACGCACCCTGAAATCTTTCTGAGCTCAACAATACACATTCTCCAGGTATATTTAAGATATTATAACAAAGCTCAACAATACACATTCTCCAGGTATATTTAAGATATTAGAAAAAAATTCATTTATTTCATTATTAAGATAAGAAGATTGTTTAATGAGTACTCTTAATCAAGGTTATAAATAGCGTGAAGCGTGACGTAGCGGCATAGCCAAGTCTCAAGCTTTAGCGTGAGGTGTAGCAACATGGCGTTTTTAAGGCGTGACTTAAGGGGGCAAAAAATATTTATAAATTTATAGATTATATCATAGCTTAGAATAATATGAGTAGTAAATATTATTAAATTCAAGCATCAATCCAAAATATTAGTAAATCCAAACATAAATCTCAAATTTTAGAAAATCCCTTAAACACTTTAAAAAAACTCGTCACGCTATGCACTATAGCGCGCTTTATCACGCTATATGACGCTATATTGCACGTCACGCCTAGAGACGACGCCTTGACCTGTTTCGTAACGTGGAGGCCACGCTTCGCGCTATGGCGACGCTATGGCACCGCTATAGCGCGCTATTTAGAACCATGCTCTTAATGCAAGGTTCAACTTCATTTTAAAAGAAAACTGAGTTTATTATATTAAAAAACAAATTTAGTTATGATAATTTACGAGTTTAATTAATGTGTATTAAATACAATTCATACTTGAAAATGAAAGTTTATGTTCAATGAATGGAGCAATGATGCATCCTCTTACAAGATCTTTTTACACATCTTTTTACCTACATCAAATTATAACATGTGTAATGCAGTAATTCTCTTTCTTAATTTGCGAACCTACAGATCCTTAGTAGCGAAAAGACAACGAATCTTAATCATTGATCAATTCACTTGTCATAATCCTATAAGCAGGTAGATATGTAAGCATATAGAGTAAGAAGAAATATCATATTGTAGTTATTAACTTTGATTTAAGACAATTTAGTTATGGTTATGGAGAAAAATTCACATAGTTTCTTAAATCAAGTCATTTCTGAAAGAAAGACTACAAAAAGGAGTTGAAACCTTTAAAAAGTCCAAACGGGTTAGACTAGAGTTCACTAAAAAAAGAGTTACACTATTGGTAAAATTACACTCACTTACCACTACTTTTTGTTGATATGATAACTATATTAAACAAAAGTATGACCCGTTAACAAAGTTGCAAAACAAGGTTCCAACTTCAAACCATGAAAAAAACTAACTAAAAGAGTATAAATCGTAAACTATAAATTTAATTCATATAATATTGTTCAATAACTATTACTATTATTTTTGAACTTGTTACGATTTTTATTTCTAATATGATACAAGACATGAAAAAACTACCATGTGCATTTTATGTGAGATAAATCCTCTATGGAAAAGAAAAACTTACGATTACACATTTATACGACACTTTTTAGTTTTTACTATATGGGCATCCTGATGAGATCAAAACACACACTAATATAGATCAATGTGACCTCATGACCAAAATACGACTTTCTAATTGCTAATAATGAACACTTATTTGTGGCATACTTATCTTTCTCAAAAGTCAAATCATTGCAACAATGAAACGTTATAACATTTAAATACGAAAACTTAGTTTTCATACTAACATGACGTGGATATAATATCTTATTGAATGACAACACATGATATAGTTAAAACTTCACAAATTGTTTTGCTGTCATACTAATTATGGTGAAAATTTCAAGTTATAACATATCAAAGTAGAAGCATACTAACTCGGGTGGGTCTAATTAATAAACAAATTAGTGACATAAAGTCGACAAGCAAATAGTTTTGCCCCTTTTTTTGGTTCTTAGAATAACATCTATCGAAAAACAAATAATTCACCGAGTAAAATGTTTTTCTCATCTATAACTTTTTACCCAATTTAGCCATTTATCGACATCAAAGAAAAACCAACTGGAATTACCCGGCTTTGTTAGAAACTAAACCCATGTATCAAAGTAGTTCCAGGCACGTGGCATCACCATCTGTACACCAAATACAGCATGGGGTAACATTAAGAGGTGTTCATCGGATCAAACACAAATTAGACCAGCCTAAACAAGTTCAGTTCTGGTTAGGTCCATACGAGAGACTGTAATCTGGATAGAAACTTGGGGGTTTCTAACTTATAAACTACAAATATAAACAACCAAAACTGAAAATACCGGTTGTAAGCATTTTTAAGGTGCATACATTTTAGTAAGCATTATATGTTATGCCAAAGGGATGTATTGTCAATTTGCATTATAACGCATTCTACAGCTTCAAACAGGGAACTCGATAGAATTACATATCCAAGCTGCAAAATCCTGACAACTACGTATTATGCTCCAAAAACTGTCTATGCAGCGGGAATTTCCACCACAAACAATGCTTCTGCTAATACGAAAGTACATAACTAACTCTTTGATCTTTGTCTAGCTTCATTAAGAAAAATCATACCTGGTATGATAAGCATTTTCACTCAAAAATAATTTAAATCCTAGATTTCATTGTTCTTTTGATTTATTCTCCAACTGTCAACCCGAACCCAAACTTGTAGTCTTTCTTCTTGTGATCAATCTGCACAATATAATCCAAGCAACAAAGTGTTGTAAGCAAACTTCAAGAGTTCAGTAGCATGTTGAATAATATTTAAATTGCTGTTATGATTCTTGTTACTTATGTAGCTCACAAATTCTGAATTGCGTATAAACAACATTTACAGAAAGTTATAAAACTACAGATAAAATTGGAAACACAATCCTGTTGACAGGCCACCCCAAGACTCCACATATCACCCGGCAAGACCATGGGTGAGACCATGGAGTCAGGTAAATCACCAGCCATCCACGATTTTGGATCATATGGCAGGGGTGGGTAGCCCCAAGGAGTTGTAGCTTACGCAATTTGAACTTGAGACCTCCTTTGGAGAATCTCAAGTCCTTTTTTGGTTAACCATGGTCAACGACCTTTTAGCCGGCCAATCCATGGTGTTTGAGACCACCACCACACAAACACAAACCGGGTAAAGCCGTCCCCTTTTTTGGGAAGGTTGGCGAGGCCACATCAGGGTTGTTTGCACCAAGTGGGAATTGAACTTGAGACCTCTTACGTTTTGGTGATAATAATCACAAGCCTTCAACTTTTCATAAGGAATCAAAAATATTTCAAATAATCTAGTTATAACTTTCAACCCCACCACAGTGAAATTATAGATGCCTCTAAAACAAACCAGCAAGAGTAGTAGATTTAGTGGTAATAACGCTACAATTGCAGCTGGAAGGTGAGGCAATGCCATCGTTACATTAACGCATAAACCTCCATAATCATTTTGTTTTAAAAGTTTATATTATTATTTGACCAACATTTGTTAAACATATTCGACTTGTTTTGTAAGTTGCCCTCCTATCTGTGCATTTTAATGTAGGCACCGAGAAAGGCGGCACCCAATTGTTATATTCATGTAAGATTCACCAATCAAATGACAAGATGCACGTACCTCAGCTGATAGAATGAAATTTAGACCCATATTCAACCTTTCTTCAAGAAGAGCAGATGTACAACCATTGGAGTCGATCTTCCCTCTAAGACGACACTGTTTATTGAATACAATTTTAGTCAAGTTCATGATAATAAGTTTGTTATTCTTAATAACCATGTTGAAAAATAAAACAAATTTAAATCAAATAAACGACAAGAAACTGATGGTCATTGTATTTATTACAAAATTGGGAAACATTCTATTGTTGAATTACCTGACGGAGCATGTAATCATAGCCAAAGCTGGCAGTCGCGTCTCTTGACATGTAATTGTACATCAAATCTGTTGCCAAAGAAACCTATGCCGAACAAAATAAGAACGGTACATTAAGCTGGTGGGGCTGGTGAATCATAGCTAAAAGAGGTGGCAATTTCAACAAATTTACTTCTAGACGGGTATAAGTAAGAGATTAGCTTAATGGTAAATCCATCGAACGGGAACACATCAAATTTTTTGAAAGTGCAAATTTAACGCACAAAACCTCCTTGACTGATTTATATAATAGATTTTTAATATAACAACAGTTTTTGTGATCACATTTGATACATATTTTATTTATAAAGATTAAATGCAGACAAAAAACATGTGAGGGTCAACCCAATCCACACTGGCAAGTACCCATTCTAATGTGACCCATTACACATCCAAGCCCACCCATGTTGCCACCTCTACTGATAACTATCATGAAGTGTGAGTTGCTTACCTTTTCAGACACTTTCTGAACATAGCTAAGAGCCACCATTCCAGTGCTAGCAATTTGTCCTGATGTAACCTGCAGAAAAAATGCAATGCTTTATACCAGAAAGCAGGAGGAAAACAAGCCATGGTTCCTGAAATTACTCTTAGCTTAATGAATCGACCAGAATACAAACAATTGGAATTGTGTTCTGAAATTGATTATCTGATTATTTCAACTTAATGTCAAGTGATACGTTTTTAATGTATGGATAAACATGTTCTGCGAATCATTATCTTTTAATTTTTTAATTAGAGATCCTGTTATCACTATTTACTTAGGTGTCAATGTGTCATATTCTCAGTTTCATGCCAGTTGCAACAAAACCGATGAACTACCGTTAAACTAAACTTACCTATTTACCCCTTCTTTCAACCTAATGTAAAGAATGTCTACGGCTAATTCACAAAATATCTCTTTTTCTGTCACCAAAAAAAAATGTCCTTTTTGGTCATATTTGTTCTTACAAAATCAAAGTTGGCTAAGATTATCGCCACTTGAAGCAGCATAAGCACAGCCAAACACAATCTTCTATAACTCATATTTTTCAAATTAACCCAAGCACCATCTTATTCTATTTAAACTGATAGCTAGGTACATGATTATCTAATTCTATTTATCTAGCAATAAATTCAAGGAGCACATTCTTAGCAAAAATCCTGCAGAAACTGTTTTTACGGGTACACGCAAATTGAATAGAATGACATGGTCACGTGGTATAAAAGGTCTCATATGTCCAAAGATGAAGTGTGAGGCAAAATACCATTTTATCTGTATTGTATCGTGCAGCATAACCAAGCCCAGACTTCCGATGCTGACCAGCCCAGAATACTTCCCCACCTAAAGACAGGTTAGGAGTTACACTCTGCAACCAGAATATAAGCCATCAGAGAGTGAAATGATGTGGTATAAATGTTAAATTAGAATAACTAAGGGAATAAACTAGTATCTGCACAAATCAAAGTTACTGATAAAAAACTAAAACTAATACTACGTATTACACGAGTTGGGATGAAGTAAATACGACATATCAATTACCTGGATATAGCTAGCTCCAACCAATCCACCGTTCCCTAGTTGGATCTGAGTCCTGTAATCCGTACCCTGAACCAAGAAAAACGATTGACTACATCAAAATGAATACTTGCATCACAACAAACTAAATTATAAAATAACATGTTTTACATAATCTCCAAGATATAAAACGACTTAGTCCAAAAGGAGCAAAACAAGATGAATCAGTTACCTTATAGTCGAAGTTGAACATTCCATGTGACATATGAGGCTCATTCGTAAGCTGATAACAATACCAAAACGAATTAATGAAATATTTTATGAAAATTTTAGGCTCACATATCGACAACTACATATCACTGATTCTTCTACCTGAGCATTGGCCTTCATAGTAAGATTCTCAGACAAGTCACATTTCACACGAGCACTTAGCCGTCCATCAGTCAAGATCCTTCCAAAAAGCATAACCTTTAAAACACCAAAGACCACTATCAAAGAAAGTCTGATAGTTATACCCAAAAAAGTGATAAATGGGTGGAAATTAAACTACCTTTGGGTCGATAAAGTTAGCACCAAACTCATAGTTTGCAGTAGGAACTTTAATTATATCGGCAGATTGAGCAGGAACTTCTGTAGGTCCCATTACAATACTGGTAGTTTAAAAGCCCAAACTCATCAAGTCAGATAAGTAGTTAAACTCAATCAGTATAACTCAGAAACAAGTTTCTACGTGTAACCAGTTACCTGTGACTCAATGAGAATTTTTGATTAAGACCCTTGGTAAAATCAATTCGCATACCTTCAAAATTCTCAGCCTTCAAGGACACTGCACAAGAGTATGTGTATTTGAGATAAAAGATAACTAAAATATTACATAACACATTAATATCCATAAATGGGTCGCTGGTTTATTTTCCAATCACATATGAAAAAGCACAATGTGACAATGGTATTGAGAATAAATAATTTCTTTATCTTCAAATCTTTTTGAGGAAGTTGTAACTTGTCAAGTCTAGTAGACTAGTTCTATATAAGTTTTATGAACTTTTATCATGATAAAGCTATGTAACTTGCATTTATGTGAATATCATATCTAACCCCTCTTCAACATCAATTGACGAAATACATCAAAGCAGGTTTCAAATTTGCATAAATTACCAACACACTAATTCATTTATCATGTTCCTGAGATTATACTTTTTCCTTTTTACATATGAGTCATTAAACGGCTTTGTGCGATGGTAATCTAACATTTCTATACATAAAATTATCAGTTTTACACATAATTTTACATTTTTAAACAAAAAAGTATCATATTTTATGACTCAGATATATAAGAGAAGCACGATAAGAAAAACAACACAAATGAAAAGCTTAATTTGTATTTTAATTAAAAAAAACATCAAATGATCACACCATATAAAGTCCATACTCACATATAACCATTACGAGTATTAAATAACATAACTTTAAACAAAAGTAAGATATAAAAGATAGGGTTTATAATTAGGGTTTAACAAATACTACTCCAGATTCAGATCCACAAAACAACATTTTCACACTGTCACAAATACAAGTAACATTAACTATAAAAAAAATAATCACAAATGGATAAAATAAATCAAATCTTTATAAAAAAGAAGAAGATGAGAGTAATTATTATTACTCATAGCTTCACGGTGAATCTCTTCATACGGGATAGGACAAGGTAAATCCATGTAATCAACTGGCTTTTCCGCCTTTTTAACCGCTTCAGGGGTGGTTGGTGGTTGAATAAAAGTTGCCATTGTTATTGTTGTTGTCGATTGATTGAAATGCTAATCAAGTGTGTGTAATGCTTTTTATAAATAAATCAAATGGTTTTTTTGTTTTTTGGTTTAGTTGATGAGGATTGCGGCCATTTGATGTGTGTAAATAAGTGTTGAAAGAAGAAGGTACGATGACAGCGCAGCCTCCTTGTGTTTGCAAAACCCTTAAGTGGAAAAACAAGCTGATTTGTTATAAAGGTCGGCTTCTTGTATCCCAAAGACCACATAGACTTCACTTATCTTTTGTAAACATGTTTAACTAGATAGGGTTAATATATACGAGTACCCGTGCATAGCAATGGGTTTCTAGTTTGGACAAAATTTCATCAACGAATAATTGTTTTTCGGCAAGCTGTATTTGTAGCGGTATAGAATCCTTTTTTTATATTTTTGCGGCGATAGAGAATCTGTGCATAGCAACGGGTTTTTTTCCGATAGCATTGTTATTAACGTGACTTTTCCGATAGCATTGTTATAATATTGTACTAATGATATATTCATAACCATTTATCCAGTGACCGTGCATAGCGGCGGAAGTGTAAACTTTTTGACCAAATTCTTATTTGTCAATATTTTTGTGTCCTTTATTTTGTTTTTCGTTTTGCATTTGTGTGTGTGATACAATGTTTTGGTTCGGCTTTGCATGCGAGTTCAACTATTCACGGTTGATGCAAAATTTCTTTTGTCGTGATTGAAAAACAGTGGCGTATACAAAAGAATTCATCATACTTAATACTACGTAGCAAATGAGTCTTTTAGCCCGTAATTTAACGAATATACAAATATTTGGAGCAATGTAACTAGTCTTGTTTGCAATTTAATAACCTAACTCGATGTTTGAAGCTTTGATTATTGGTACCATATTACAACATTCACAAATGAGTCTTTAAAATATTTCAATGTATTTACCAACACTTTCAACAGAATTAAGTTCCATACCTAAGGTATGTATTATTATCAGTTTGTAAGTTTTACATTTATATTAGACGTCAATGTATTTACCTTTCTGAAATTAACCATATTTAGGTATAATTTCCTTTCAAAATATAATCAATTTTTTTTATCACCATGTGTCTGAGTCATATCACTTTTTTTTTCTTTTTTTTTTTATTTTTTTTTTTTTTTATTTTTTTTTTTTGTGTTGGGTGGGTTTTGTTGGGTGGCACAAAACCTTGAAAAGTTTCAATGATATGTTGTGTCAATAAACAAATTTAATTACTCTACCCAATGAAAATTCAAAGTTCATGCTAAATCTCAAGATCCCAATTTTGGTTATCTACTTTGTATGTTTCCAAGTCCAAATTTCTCTTTTTAGTTCATGCACTTTATATAAGAATTTTACAATATTCACCTTGGTAGGGGAAACCTTTAAAGGACATTTAATACTTTTGATTAAGAATTTTACAATATACAATATCATCTTAGTATAGGCAATTATGAATTACAAGCAAATTATATTTTAAAGCAACAAAACAATTCAAGACATATGGTTTGTCGCCTACCAATATAATGTAGAGTCAAACATGAATCAACAAAACAATAAACCACACATGCCAAACATATTTCATCGTTTATGTTTCCAATGTAACCCTAAACCCTATTGAAAAACAAAAATCTTTAAAAAAACTCATAAAAACTAAGATTTTTATGTACAAGTTATAGATGTATAAGACAAAAGAGGTGGTGGAGCTAAGTTCCGGCAAGAGAGGGGCAGCAACTTTCGGCGAGACATGAACTGTAAAAAACACAAGAAATTATAAAAACTTAGATTTACTAATAAAATTTACAAATTTGTAAAAAAAACCCTTCAAAATTTGATTAATAATCATAGATCTATTATAAAAGAACTAATAAATGCCTCTAAACATGAAAAGACTTTTTGGTGGCCGTTGGTCTCGGTAGAGGAGTGGGTTTCAGCAGAAGGGTGGCTTTCGGTGGTGGTGAGGTCCGGCGGTGAGGTACGACGGTGAGGTCGGGTGGTGGTGAGAGTTTTGGTGGTAGTAAAAAGTGTAGGTGAATTATGAAGTTATTGTTGTTTATATAGCAATGGAAAAGACTATTGTCATAATGTTATAATAATTTCCAGCCAATAGTTGCTACATTTAAAATGTTAAATCCCTTCACAGCCAATACTTGCTACATTTAACATTTCCATACTGTCACAGCCAATACTTACAACGTTTCCTAAATTGAATTTTTAACTTTTCAACTTTTCCTAAAATAGATTTTCAGCTTTTCAACTTTCAATTGTTGAAAATTCAAGAATTGTATAAATCTCCTTTATAAAGAGTATAGATAAAGAAGTTACTGATTTTGGAAAAAAGTTCGCCAAAGTTATTAAAATTTTAAAGTTATCATTTAAGTTTGCCAAAGTTATTAAAATTTTAAAGTTATCATCTAAATTATTATCGTTGACGGATTTATTAAATGGGAGTTTACGTATGGTACGTGATGACTTATAGGGCGGAAGACGTCTTATAGATCACTCATCAAGCACAAGAGGCGGATGACGCTCTAAAACAAGAAAATACATGTAAAGAGCGGACGCCGCGATACATGTATTTCCCTTTATGCCCGACAAGAAGCGAAACATAGCAACGTCGTCTAAGATCTGACTTACGGAGCAGTCTTCGACTAAAATCCAACGTTAAGTGGATTTCAAGTCATAGATTACATGATCCGCCCAAAAAGGCAACAACATATATGCTAGAGAAGAGTGCAGGCCAAACTTTTCACTAAATAGGTGAAAAGTTGGTTTACCCATGAAGGCACGAATCCCAAGGACGCCGAAAGTTAAATAGTACCACCAAGTGGCTCGGATAACGAGGCATGGCATAACAGTTACGACACTAGCAGAGCGGGTAATAGCGTGTTCCGTCGCTTGTGATCCGGGGATAACGACAAAGGAAGAACCACTATAAATACCAAGACATTCGTGTATTCAAGGCTAAGTTCTTCTAACTCATATAACACACATTAATCTCTCTCGGTCTTTATCTTAAAACCTTGTTATGTCATTTACTAATTCTTGCGCCTGAGGTTGATCGTAGGAGCCCCTCCCACGGTGAGACTAACGGTTTTCTTATCTTAGCAGATCTTAAGCTCAAGATACCTTTAAATAACCCTTAATCACATCCGAATAAGCATCTACTTAAGCTGATTATTATCCTAAATTTTGTATCATCAGTACGTATTGAGGGGTGGGGATAGTCAATCATTTGGTTTTCCACGTTTGCTAAGGAAGTCAAGGTATGACCGAAGTCAAGTGTTGGGGTAACACTCACGATGATCATAGAGTGTTTGTCTATTCTCAAGAAATATAATAGAATGTTGCATGTAAACATTTCGAGGAAATGGTCTTCTATTTATAGAGATGCATTTAGGGTTTCGTGCAACCAATGAATGCGATCTAAGGGTTGAGAAAGGTCCACGTGTGGACATCCAAGGGAGGAGAAAAGAATGACATGTAGCGTGTAATCCTTGGCTATGTTTATGTTCATGGATTATTCCATGAACGCCTGCATGTACTCGGTGTAATGTTCGTAGCACTACCTCATAGTCGAATGAGGTAGTGACGTGTGTTGTTTGTTGTAACAGCCTCTAGGATAAGATCCTAGCATGACCGTTGCCTGGACGTGTTTGTCAGGCTTTGCCTTTGTTGGTGCTTGGCCTAGGAAGTTGCTTCCCAGGCGAGTTGTGTTAGGCCTTAGCCTTATTAGGTTTGTCTTAAGCATGTTATGAGTGTATGGGCTTTAGCCGTTTAGGCTGGAGCTCTCATATGTTTTCAAGTTCCTCACTCTATTAGTATATTAACTGTTACGGAAGTATGGTGATAGACTCTTGCCTAATAATGAAGCGCTCTTTAAAGTCTTTCGATAAGACGTGTTCACAAGCTATATTTTGTGATGTTTATTGGAAATATAGATTGTAAGCGTACAATTGTCGCTTTGTTTGTATGTTTTGCCCAGTCATCAGTGCTATTGAATGTGATGGACGCCTGGGCTTATGACTTAGCTATTTTTTGGCCGTCGACCTTCTATTTATTCCTTGGTTGACGGGATAATCATTTCAAACATTTTAAATGCACGCATTTTGCTCTGTTTATAGCCACGCACTGCCCTTTTAATTTTCCCTTTTTCTTGGGCCTGGTGGGCTGTTTAAGGGCTTTACGTATAAATTCACCATGCCTTTTTCATACGACTTCCATAATTTTTCTTATACTCGTTTGTCTAAGTTATTTTTTGAAAAAATTGGAAAAGGTGTACGTTGCTTTGCCGTTGTGTTTTGTCTTTCTGATTTGATGAATCTTGTTGATCCTTTCTTTAATCCTTGCCTCTTTGCGGAAAAAGAGAATGTTATTCGGTCCATAGGTCTATAACTGTACTTCCACTTTCTTGCTTGATTTTTCCTTTACTTTGTTACTTTTGATTCTTGCATTATGCCTCCAATATTTGCTCCCCAAGGTCCACCTCCAACTATAGAGGTTAATAACTCCTCAATCACCCTTGATAAGTTAGAGAGTTTTGGGGTTAAGTATTTATGGGTTGTTGACCTTTGTTCCTGTGTTCCGATCTACACATATCACGCCAATGTGCCTCAGGAACCCGATACCATATCTTTATACATGAAGTATGTTATTCTTGGTAATCTTAGGTTTCCTATGCACCCTTTTTTCGAGCAATTGTTTGATTTTTATCGCATTCGTTTATCTTTAACGGAATTCGAGTGGGGTGCAGAGGATTACCACCTTTTTGCTTGCATGTTGTAGTGTGAATCAGCGTATGTTGATGTAGTATGTGCCTTCTTCTTTTTGAAACAATATGGCTCTTGTATACCATAGAGAGGGAGAATGGATAATGAGTTTAAGTTAGATGCTTACCCAAAGGGTTGTGTTGTAGAACCCATGGGTCCATATTTTGTTAGTTTAGGTTTTATGATTTTTTGTATATTTTTTTGTTAATATTTATTTAAACATAGATATGAGACCTTTTATAAGAAGGCGACCAGAGGAAAGCGAAAGGACACAAAAAATCATCATTAAAAATACGAAATGATTGAGAATGTGAAGAGAAACTTGTATTGTACTTTTTCTGTTTAAATCATAATGAGAAACAAAAATTATGAAACATGTGTGAAATAAACTGTAACTTTTTCGGTTCCCTATATAAACATGTTTGTAATTGAGTCACTCTATCCCATCTTTGGATACATTTACCAATAAAATGCTTCCTTCACAACACAATGGCTACTTCTATAAAAAAATTACCAAATATTTTTCTACTCTGATGCGGATTTTTGTAAACGCAAAAGTTTTACAACCCTCTTAGGCATAGTACCTAACCATTGTAGTGTAGTATATGTAAGACTCGGTGAGTTATTATCGTTCTCTAGATGAATAGTTTGGGTAGGTTCAAATCGTAGGTCACTAAGATCTAAGGGTTGAGGGAAGATTATTATTGTATTTTTATATTTTATGAAAGCAAGTAAAAATCTCGGGTTTTGAAGAGGCGTTGATTAAACTACTAACTACTCGTAAATCTAATCAAATTATGCAGAAACATAGATTGGTGAGAAACTCGTATGGTTAAACAAACGTGCTCACTTAATCATGTACTACTCCCTAGTTCATATCCCTAATCTTGTTACCCGTCACCCTCGTTAGTGTAATGTGTAAGTATTCTCCTAATTCAGCAGCGGGTTGGTCAAGTCCGCATTCTGCGTGACAACCTAGTCAGGTGTTACCTGTCATACACGCTCCCTCCTAATAGTAAATTCATGCGCACTTACTTAATTCGGAATCCACCCAAAGGCAATCTAGTTATGAAGATCTAATTGCAGGTATCCTCTAACCTAACATGTTTCACTAGACGTCTAACTATGATATGAAGATCAAATAGCTAGTTTTCTAATGCCTAACGTGCACATCACTGACAAGAAGTAACAAAATAAAAGATCACAAACTCTGTTTCATACAATCATAAGCAAACACTAATTTAATTTAGCCAAGCATGTTAATAGAAAGCGAAGAACAAATAATCAAACAACACATAGACATATTGAATGATTAAATGGGTAAAGGAACTTCACTTCAATTGAACATGTGAGTACAAAAGGGTTAAAAAACCTAAAATTCGGCTGCAATATAGTTCTCATCAGTTATCACAAGTTTCCACATGAAAATATGAAAAAAAATAATTATATATATAGGAATTGGGTCTTGACGGCGTCGCTAGGGCTTTGTGACGTCGTCAGCCCGTCGAATCTTCCAAGGGTTTCTTCATGTCGGCTATTGTGACGCTGTCACTAAATGTGGTGACGCCATCGCTAAGAGATCATGAAGGTGTCAAGGGATAATTCTGACGCCGTCTCCACCTACTGAGAATTCACACTTTTCATCTAAAAATCAACTTTCCAGGCACTTTTGGTGAAGGCATCAGGATGGAAGTCGCCAGCTTGAAAAGTTATGTTTTGTCCTGTTTTTTCCCGAATCGAGCCCAAGTCATGTACTTTTCCTCTAAATGCTTCCCAAATACTAAAACATCAAAAAGGAATGATGTGTTATAAAAGCTTTAAATTTCTAAAGAAAACACAATTTGTATATTTTTTATCCGGGAAGTACTGTTCCTCGGGTCGTGTCCCAACGAAATCGTGAATTGAGAATTTAGAATATTCGGATTCGAGCTAAGAATGATAAAGGGATTTTTGGAATTATTGATTACACTACAAAATATAAGAACATGAATTAAAAGCAATTAACTAGAGCGAAATCTAAAAGCACGAAACGTAAAAACGCGAGCTAAAACTGAAATTTAAAATCTAAAACACGACTTTTAACAAATTTTATACCTAAAAATCACAAATTTAAAATGAAAATTTTAGGAAAAAGAATTAGAATTTTTTTATGTAATTTTGAATAGTTTATTAATGAATTTCTAAGATATTAACAAAAATAAACTTTTCAAAAATTAACACAAAATTATTCTTTTTAATTTTTCAAAAATACTAATTAAAAATGAAAAATTACTCAAAGAAGAGAAGCAAATTTTTTATAACTCTTTTCTAATTTCTAGTGGAATTTTAAAGATTTTTAAATGTTTGAAATGAAAATTAATTTCTACAAATTAAAAACTAATTCGGAAAATTTTAACAAAAATACTTTTCATAACGAGAAAATAGTGCAGAATCTATTAATACCCAAACCCTAATTTTATCAAATGAATTGAATGGAATTGCAAAATTAAATGTAAACCTAAATTTATTTTTTAATCAAAACTAAAAAGATTAGAAAATAAAAAGAATTTAAAAATGAAATGAAAAGAACAGGGACTAAAGTTGGGAAAGAAAAAACTAACGGTAAGGCGTGAAAACTTGTGTTAATTTACACACAGTGTAAACAGTAACCCTAGACTATCGAACTATATACCGAAATAAGACCCTACGAATTTAGCTTAATTTTGGCTTATTAAAAAAAGAGAGTGGTTTTCAGAAAAGCTTAAAACTACAAAAGTGTAAAACATCTTATTCTCTACAACTTAACAACGAGACATCTAACTTTAACGAAGGAAAATCTAAAAAATAAGCTCAAAAGCCCTAAATTTTATGCCGTAATTGAACCCTAATTTTATCAATTAAAACTATAAACCCTAATTAATAAAACTAAATTCAAAAATATTAATACTATTTATTATTCTAAGAAAGACAGGGTAAAAATTGAAAGAAATGAAACTAAAGGGCAGGCGGGGTAACTAGGGAAAATTTACACTATAATAGAAACGGGTAACCCTAGACTTTGAGAAAACTACAAAACAGACCCTACACTTATGGCTTATTATTGGCTTATTAAAAAGTGGTTTTCAGCCAAAACTCAAAACTACGAAGTTGTAGTTTAGCTTATTCTCTACAACTTTAATAAAGTGACTTTGGGATTTTAACAAAAGAATAAGCTAGAAAATAAGCTAATAGTTTGCTGTTACAGAAAGTAAGCTTTTAAAGGTTTTTTAGATTTTAGCTTATATTGAGCTTATTTCTAGGTGAAAATGAAAACTAAAAGAAGCTAATTTATGCTTATTATGTATACTGAGATTATCTAGAGAGAAATAGGAGAAGTCTTAACAAGAAATGCAAGTAAAATGAGCTTAAAAAGTGAAATTTTCTAAACCTATACTGATATGAGCTTAAGTTGCTGATGCATTTGACTAAATCCTACAATGCAGGATAAGCTCTTAGCTGAAAACTCATGTACTCAAGTGATACTAGAAATCTACATTATACAATTTGAAACACTCTTATACTAAAAATCACTTAAGCTTCAAATTTTGCTTAAAACCAAAACTGTCCTGGTGCAAAGTAAGAAATTTTAAGTCCTAAACTTTGTAAATCAATTCACTAACTCCTAAATCCTATGTAGAACCTTATTATTTAAATGTACTCAGCTATTTAAAGCATTTTGACAGAATGCATTTGACTTTAGGAGTCAAATGCATCCTAATCCAAACACACCTTTATACTAACTGTCCAAACTAAAATAGCATTCAATTTCTATCTAAAAGCTTAAGCTTCTAAACCTTTTATCTACATCTACTTCTACTAAACTAATAGAGCTATTTGAACTGAAAAAGCTGTAGCTTATTTAGAAAAATAAGCTACTTACTCTACTAGCTTAATCTACTACTTATGACAGAAATTAAGGAAAGAAATCTAAATGAGTTTTTGAACTCAAACAGCTTATAACTAACACATTTATATCCTAACTAAGCTTTAATGAAACAGGTATAGACATTAAAAGTCATAAGAAAAAGCAAGCTTAATAAGCTAGAAGTGCTTAATTGAATATTGAGAAAGTGAAACCTGCAATATTGGAGTCTCAGAACTAGAGCCACTCTAGTAGAGTGAGTGGCTCAAATCATACACCTAGTTGGCTTCCAAAGCCTCTAAACCAAAGAACAATAAGCTCAATAAGCTGTGATTAGCTTATTCCTCTATTAACTCCCAAAATGAACACAAAGTTTTAAGTGATCATGACATTGACTAAAATTTGAACTAAAGAAGTAATTGAAATGCTTAAAAACACACTTTGACTGAATTTTGAGCTTGTAAACAGGAATAAGCTCAAATGAGCTTATTGAAAGCTTATTAGGTAAAATTTGCTTAAAATGGAAATCGAAGGACAAAATTCACTTGAATACTGAATGTATTGCTCAAATTAATGAAGTACAAGTAGAAATCACAAAGGTACAAGAAATTGAAGCTGAATTTGAAAAATGCTTAAAAAAAATGCTTAAAAGGTAAAAAAAATAAAAACTGAAAAACAAAAACTAAAAAACTCCCTAAAAATGAACTCTAAACATCTATTTATAGAAGATGGAAGAGGAGGAGTGAGAGATTCTTGAATGTTCCACTTAATCTCAATCGTTGATCATTTTTGAGCTAATTATAGCCGTTGGATCATTGGTGTGAGGTGTCAGGACCAATGAGCTGTTGCCACGTGGTCTAGGTGATGAGGGGAAAGTGTATGAGCAGGGCTAAGTTTTATAGTGGAGCGGGGAAGGCTTGGGACGATCTTGGGTTTGTTGGGCAAAAGTGGCGGGAAAAACGGTTTGATGAGTCTGTTAGGAGGTTTGACCCGCGTTGGCTTGTTTGAATGTATGGACAATTGGCATAAATGGTCCTTGTCTTTATCCCGACCAAAGTGTAGTTATAAAGTAGTTTGAAAATGGCAATTTCAGCCCTTGTGTTTTCTTTCTCTCTTTCTTCTTTAATAATAACTTTCCATCCTTTTGCAAATTTAGTCCCTTTGACTTTAAAACTTCAAATAAGCCTTTGAATCTTTGAACACTTGTCATAGTCTGTCTTTTGGCCTTTTAAGTACTTTTTAGCTTATTTTGTCTGCTCATTTTTAGTCCTATGTGCTAATTAGGTCTAGCTTTAGTTCTGTTTTTAGCTTATTAAGTTTTCCAATTGCTTATTATGTCCAAAAAGCTCAAGCAATTTAGCTAGTTTTCTAGTTTTCAAATATCCAAACTGTTACCTTAATTCCTGCTTATTCTAGCCTAACAATAAGTTCTATCAAAAGTTGTTTTGTTAAAAATGCTTATTCTTGCTTATACTTTAGCTTTTTCAAAAAGAAAAAAATGTTTTTACAAAAAGTGTAGGTCCAGGACTCGAACCTGCGACTTTACCTTCACAACACCAACACCTTAACCAGTAGCGCCCTTGGGTCTTTTCTGTCATACCAATGCACCATTAAATTCTTATGCGTTTTTAGTTATAAGCTTATTTAAGCTTATTTGATTTTTAACAGCTTATCCGTTTTAGCTTTTGAGTAATTTTTCTTTGAAAACCTCCTTTTTAGCTTAAAGTATTTTTAGGAATTTTCTTAAATTTTTAAGGATCATGTTTAGTATTTTTAATTTTTTTTTTATTATTTAGTATTAAAAAATAGTTCTAATTAGATTAAAAAGTCAAAAAAATATTGAGTGTCTTTTAAAAATTATTTTAAGTCATTTAGCTTAAGAAATTTGCAATTTGAGTTTTTAGAGTTAAAATTTGTCTTATTTGGTTAATTAACTAGTTTTAGTTTGTCTTAATTGTTTTTAAGTGTCTTAAAATTTCTAAATTCCCTTTAATTCTATTTTAGCGTGCCTTTTATGTGCTTTCCCTTTGCGTTATTAGATTTAGAATTCAAATCCAAAACTTAAATGACTAATGCGTAGGACTCTTTGTTACAACTTGTGAACTTTATGGTGTTCAGCAAGGATATTTTTTGAACATGTGTCCTAATGAGATTTATATTTGATTCTTCTTGGCTCTAGACTCGATTTGTGCACTTTTGGTTTTAGTAATCGGAGGCTGGAGCAGACTGCCACCTATTCAATATTAACAATCTCGGAGTGAGATGTCAATAGATAACGTGTGTATCTCCGTGACAAATGAGACAAGTTTCTTTTGAGAGAAACCCGAATGGCTGGGAAGGGTTGTGCATTGCATCACTGGGTCCATGACGACTTTCTTCAATATCAACAATCATCATTGTGATTTTGATAGATTATGTATTGACCCGGTTTCTGCCTAAGTTGTTTGGAGGGCTTCTTTCTTTTCACCCTTTATCCATACATTTCTTTTTCATTCTTCAACCCCTTCAATGCTTACCAAGACGTCATTACTAACACCTTGTTGTGATTGTTCCAGTGTTAGCTCAATCTTAGTCGGCATTTTTCCCTTATACACATTCATCTCCAATCATACCTAAGGACTGCTATTTCTAACTATGGATTGTCCTTGGGTAGATCCCTCCAGTTCTGGTTGGATCGTAGGACTTATTCCTAACCTAACCACCTTATGACTTCAGAATCGTCGTGAAATTAATAGGTTGTTGGGTATAGAGATCGAACCATAAAACCATTTTCTGACATTTTTATTTTCAAATACCCCCCCTACACATGTGCTCCGATATTCAAAATTGCTTAGCACATGAAGGAAAGAGTTGCACTTAGAGTCTTAAAGATAACATTTTTCTATATCATATTTTAATCACATTTTCTCCCCTTATTTTAAATAATAAAACACTTAGTATTAGTAATACCCAATTGATTAAAATTTGGACATGAAAAATTCCAGGGATGAGAAAAATATACTACGATATTGCCCTGAATTCATTTTTGGATAGCTCCCGTCAATGTATATGTGAGATTACCAATATTTATCAAAACTTGACATTTGAATGGAAAAATTCGATATGACACCACAAATATTGAGAGGGAGTGGAGTGAGATGCTCTTAGCGAACAATGTATATTATTATATTGACATTAAGTTTCCACATTTTAATTTCACAAGATGTGTTTGGATACATAAAATGGACATTGATGAGATGTATCCAACACATTAAAAGGCTCTGTTTTAAAAAGCTCCCCCTCAGAATTTGATTCACATAAAATGACATTCTACGTACTACAATTCTTTTAAAACTTATTCGAGGAAGGGAGTGTTGAACACACAATTTTTAACAAATACCACTTTTTATGGAAAAAATACCACAAATTATATTGTAGACAATTTTGACATTGAAAGTTCTTTTTGAAAAATGTGTGTTCAACGATGTTTAAAAACATGATAGAAGACTTCTTTCTATTTTAGAGGTAAGCGCATGAAACCCTTACACTTCCCTATAACATTCATGAGACAGAGTTATGCACTGACATGTACATAAAGTCATTGGAAAAATTTAGAAGAAAATGGACATGTTTTTGAATGCATTTTAAACTCCTTGTTCGGAAATTCATTTACAAGCCTCGTGTCGATGATAATCAACATTTTCTAGGTACGTAAATGTTATCGATTCCAGAGACATTCGAGAAGATTCTTTTTGGTATTTTTGAAATTTTTCTGATTTTATATTTTGTTTTTCTAGGTTTTATATTTTTTTTTTGTTGGTTTTATATTTTTGTATTTTCTTTTTCAATTTTTTTTATAAATCAAAAATAAAGAGAGAATAAAAATATTTACATAATTTGATGTTTAATGGGGATCAAGCAGATTCAATTTGAGCCTGAAACCTCCAGTTCATCGGGAGTCAAACCCTCTCCATTAACCGAGTCGGTCTGACAGATACTTAAAACCTATCTTCCGATAAGGCTTTAGTAAACAAGTCAGCTAACTGGTATTCAGTTCCGACAAAGATAATTCTACAATAACCCTTTTTAACCTGTTCCTTTATGAAGTGATATCTGACATCGATTGTGGCTTGGTACGGGGAATGTTGACTGGATTGCACGAGATGGTTATGGCTGCCCTGTGAGTCGCCAATATCATAGGTATGTTAATCAAAGTGGAAGTCCATTAATCTGTGAGGTGAAGGTTCTCAACAATAAACTTGTTGAGCAACTCACGCGATAAAGACCAACATACCGGGCTTCGGTGAAAAGACATTGAGGTGCAGTCCTGCTTTTGGATGACCAGCCTGGACGAAACTTATCACACCTAGAATTTGTATGCCCACCAGAATGTACTTTACGTAATCGAGACAACCCGCAGTGATCCGAATATGGAAAAAGGCAGTTTGTTCGAAAACCGGTGTCCTTCGGTACAGCGGACCATGTTATGGTAGTTCTTTTAAGGTACCGAAAGATCCGTTTAACCGCTATGAGATGTTTCTCAGTCAGTTTTGCTTGATAGCGAGCACAATAACATGTTGCATGTACAGTATCTGGTCTACTTGATGTTAGGTACATGAGTGCTCCAACCATACTACGATATTTTGTTTGGTCGACCGGAGTACCACTCAAGTCAGCATCAAGGTGTTTTGTAGCCATTGGTGTACCAATGTTATCACATGAGGTCATACCATGCTTTTTAAGTATCTCTTGAGCATACTTAGCTTGGTTTATAAAGATACCACGAGCGGATTGGTGGATCTGAATTCCTAAAAAGAATTTCAGCTCCCCCATTATAGACATATCAAACTTGCTGTGCATTAGTGATAAGTGTAAAATACACATATCCGTTTATACCAAAATTAACCCTAAATGACCAAAAATACACTTAAAATGGCAAAGATATACTTGTTTTTGTGTTTTGTGTGTGGAGGTACGGATAAGACAAAAATCACAAGAAAACCATCAAAAACGGGCAAACACGGACTCGAGGAACGGAAGAGCACAAAAGAAGCCGGGAATTAAAAAAGCCAAAGTCAAAAAGTCAAATGGTCAAACCTTGGTCAACTCAAGTCAAACAGTCAAAGTCAACACTAAAGACAAAAACCCCAAAGTTAAGTTACATTACTGGTCCTCATATTTTCCAATGTATTTACATATTAGTCCCTAAACCTAAATGGGCCTAATCCTTCCTTAAACCTTTGCCCGGATCCAAAGCCCAAAACCCTAAGCCCATAACCCTTTTTATAAAACTCCAGGGGTCAATTATGCCAATTCTAAAAGACGATATACATTAAATATGTATTACATATGCACGTTATAAACACAAGGACCTAGTTTGCCAATAGCTCAAAGTTTTAAATATCCCGTTTTTACAGATCAGTTAAAAATAGGGGCGAAATCAAGTTATTACGGTTCATCATCGTCCTAAACATGCCCTCTCCTCATATCAAAGGGCTTCTCAAAATCAAAGGGTGAAAACGACAATTCAAGAGCTCTAGTACAAGATGGCAGGGTTTTATAGTCATTTCATGAGCTCTTATTGGTTTCCATATGGAAGGGAATCTTCTGGATGTAAAGAAACGCAACAGGAGCAGAGGGATTTTTTACGAATCACTCAGAGAAACAAGCACAAAACGTCACTCAAATGAATTGCCAGCTTGGCAAATCCGTTCGTGAGGATCACATGATCCAAGGGCCATACTGTTCTCCAAATGATTAGAGGAATGTACAGATGAGCTTAGTAGGGAGCGTCTAACTCAACTTCAGGCCCCTTAGAAAGGTTTCTTCTCAGCAAGCTATAAAAAGGGCCCTCACTCACACCACACATGGGCATCTTCTTTTCCTATAATTTTTTTGCTTAATTTAGTTTAGCTTATGAAATTTTCATGTATTTTCTTTAAATTCCTATTGTAATCTCTTTCCAGTAATGTAACAAGCTTTTAGTAAATGAAATTCAGTCTTCTTTTAATAAACACTTTTTATAAATTCTCATTAGGCTCTTAGTGTCTCATGTTTAATGACTCATAAGCTTCTCAATAAGCTCTCCATTAGGCTCTTATGTCTCTAAGCTTAGATTGAGCTAGCTGTTATTCAGTTCTTATTAATCTAACTTAAATAATAAAATCAGCTAATTACTTGTAAATGGAACTTTATTAAGCTTATGGAAGGGGATCCAATAATGGAAGGGATCCCAAGGACTTTACTGGCTTATCTTAGAGTAAGCCAAGAGATGTTTGACAAGCTCATTTGAGCCCTTTAACTTCTGTTTAGCTAAAGCTCTAGTAAGTTCTCATTTAATTCCTATATTCTTCAATATAATAGGCTTAATAATTGCTTTAATAGATAGATCTGTTTATTGCTTAATCTAGTTGCTTTTTGTGCTTATAATCATCTCTTTGTTCTTATTAGTTATAAATTTTCATTT
Source organism: Tanacetum coccineum (assembly GCA_026074375.1). Classification (NCBI taxonomy): domain Eukaryota; kingdom Viridiplantae; phylum Streptophyta; class Magnoliopsida; order Asterales; family Asteraceae; genus Tanacetum; species Tanacetum coccineum. Next base: position 25,982 of record BQNB010086847.1, read on the forward strand.
GTTTTTAGCTTAGGTGGATTAGCTCTTAAATTTTAATTACTTGTCTTAAAAATCACTAAAAAGCCAAAAAATAATTAGCTTAATCTTTAAAACTTTGATTCTAGCTTAATTAGCTGTTGACTTATGTTAGTTAAGGCTATTATAAAGTAAATTAGTATATGGAAATAAAGGGTCTTGGTACATTAGTTTAATTTCATAAGCCCAAATGAAATCTGTCTAAGTATAAAGGAGTGTTTGGTTTAGTGTGTTTTGACTTTAAATAGTCAAAGTAACTTGGAAATTTTTCTTTGGTTAGCTTTGTTTGCATATTTGATTAAGTTTTAAAAAGGTTTGCTAAGTTAGTTTAAGCTTAAAATCATCTTGTGGCTTATTGTTCTTGTTCTAGCACCAGGGGATTTTTCCCTTTGATTTTGCTTGTGAAAAATTGGAACCAAGCCATCCAAGGCTTGGTTTGTGGTTGCATTGTGTTCAAACACACTCAAATAGAGTGTGTAATGCAGGTTGTCCCTTAAGGACACCTGAATTTGGTTTTACCTCTTTGTTAATTGCATCAGCAGTAGTAACTTCAGTTACTACTGCTGTCTTCTTAAGCCTCAATTAAGTTAGTATTAGTAGGACTTAGGATCTAAATTTTAGTAGGATTATAGATTTCACATGGCTTAATATAGAATAGAACTTGTTTTTTCATTCCTAGCTTAATTTCTAGCCTGCATTTTTGGTTTAACCAATCTGTCAATTGCACCAGCAGTATTAACAATAAGTTAATACTGTTGGTCTTATTGAATCAAAGTTAGGGTAGCTTAAATAAGTTTTAGCTTTTAAAACTCAGTAGATTTATAGACTAGATATAGTTAAAGTTAGATTAAGTCTTTTTTCTAATTTTCTAGCTTAATAATTTAGGTGCATTTGCTTTTAAAAAGTTCATAAAAACTCAAAAAGCCATAAAAACAGTAGTAACTAGTCTAGCTTCTTAAATTTGAATTTCTAGCTTATAATGCTTGTTTTCATGATCTGGATTCATAGCTTAAAAGTGATAGGTTAAGTTTCCAAAAGCTCAGCTTATGTCATAGCTTATAGTGCTTCTTAGCTTGTTAAGTTTTTTAGTTTTATTTCTGAGTTTGCTGTTTTTATCTTCAATTTCAATAAGCTTTTAATGAATTCAGTTAAAGTAGCTTTTCATATTTAGATTCTAGACATCATTAGCTTTTAGGATTAGCTTTTGGTTTTAGATTTGAGCTTATATTGAACTTTTTGCAAGTAATTTAGTCAAAACAAGCAATAGTGAGCTAAAAAGCTCACTTTCTGTTTTCAGTAGTTTCAAAAGCTCTTAGAGAGCTTATTTCTCACTTTCAGCTTATGTTGTTTTTATAAAAAGTGCTTAAAAATATGTGTTCTATAAGTTCCAACTTTTGGTTTTCAAAAAAAATGCAAAAAGGGTGTTGCCAGTCTCGAACCCACGACCTCTCCCACACAATACACACGTCTTACCAATATGCTACAATAGCTCATCCATCCACTTCTCTCCACATTTAATACTTGTACACATTTTAATTTTCCTTTTTCATTATAAGCCGTAGCCTAATAAGCTACTTTCACAGCTTATTCGATAAGCTGAGCTGCTTCTTTTATTTTTTTAGTAAACCTTGTTTCATTTTAGACTTTTCCTGAATTTTTCACATTTTTCCCTTTATTTTATTAATTTCTAGGATTTTTCGTAGATTTAAAATTTAGAAAATCAATAAAAAATATAAAAATAACTTTTAAAATTACAAAAAAATAGTTTTTAGATTTAGAATAAATATTTCTAGGTTTACATTCATTAAAATCATTTTCATCACTTTTAGATTTTTATTTTCATTTTTAGGCTTTTATTTTTAATTTTAAAAATAGAATTTTAATTTTAAAAATAGTTAAAAATAGTTTTCTGAGTTTTTATGTTATTTTAGACTTTTCTAAGTTTAAAAATCATTTTTCTTAATTTTTAGGACTTTATTTGCTATTTTCTAGGATTTAATTAGATTAAAATAGTTTTTAATTCATAATAAATTCAAAAATAATCAAAAAAATAATTTTCTTTTTCTTAAAATTTTATTTA
>BQNB010086848.1:3237-19863 GCA_026074375.1 Tanacetum coccineum
CATCATATGGATGCAGCTACTTTCTTAATCTCCATAAGGCCACTGGTCACGCGGTGCTTGTTTATATGCCTGCAGGACAGCTAGCCAAAGACATCGAGAAAATGTCTGATGAAGCTGCAGCTAGTTTTGCTTTTGCACAGCTTAAAAAGATTCTTCCTGATGCTTCCTCCCCGGTAACAATACATCTGTTAATCCTATTTTTTACATGAGGGAGCGTTTGGATTTGTATTTTGAAACCCATTGATCGATATCCCTAACGCTTTTATTCCTTGGTGTTTTCTTTTATGCAGATTCAGTATCTAGTATCTCGTTGGGGCAGTGACGTAAATTCACTAGGTTCATATAGCTATGATACAGTAGGAAAACCCCATGATCTGTATGACAAGCTAAGGATCCCTGTGGATAACTTATTCTTTGCAGGGGAGGCAACAAGTTCCGACTACCCAGGCTCGGTACATGGTGCCTACTCAACCGGATTAATGGCTGCAGAGGACTGCCGAATGCGTGTTCTTGAACGTTATGGGGGGTTGGATCTTTTCCAGCCCGTTATGGGCGAGGACACCATTGCTTCTGTGCCACTATTAATTTCACGTATGTAAAAACTAGTTTTCAAGGTATTTCTCTATATGATCCATGTGTAATGTCTCGATGTATTAGGTTTTCAAAAAATATTTACGAGTGTAACATGGAGTGTCATGTATATAGTTCAATGCTAATAAATGCACGTAAAGTTGGGCATGAGCATATCATATGTGTACAATTGTTTTTGTTTTCTTTTTTAGTTTGCCATAATGTTCGAAAATTTAGATATTGTGCAGGGAAATCGCCGTAGTTCAGTCAATGAGGCGGTGCATATGAGACAGAATCAGAAAATGTGATCTTTGATTCTAAAATGGTCTAATAGATTAAAAGTTACTGTATATAGTTATATGAATGGATTAGCATATTGTCGTTTTACACAATCCATCAGAAGATGTTACTTTAAGGTATGCAGTTTTCTAATTTGTGTTTGGAAACGTCAGACATTTGAAAAAGCAAGTGAATAAACTTATTCTTGTTTTACAACGCAACTTTATAGTCGTGAATAACCTATCATCAGAGACACATATACTGGATAGTAACAAATATATTGCAAATTAGAAATCTACAGCAATATCATAGATACAATCATGTTGAGACTTTTCAGAATCCACATCAGTCAATTGCTTCACTACAAAATTCAATAAATTATATATTTTTTCAGAATCAGGATGAGTTTTATCATGAGCTATGAACCTGTGCGTTGATCCAAGAATTTCCACAAAGCTCCATCCCGGCGATTTCTTCACACCTCTTTTCTCCATCGTTTCTCTCATTGCCCTTGCTTCATCCCATCTTCTAATCACCGCATAAACATTTGATAAACCAACATATCTCCCATCATGATCGGGTTCTAATTCAACAAGCTTCTTTCCCACTACTTCGGCAAGATCAAGATTCCTATGATTAATGCAGCCATTGAAAAGTGCACCCAACATTGAAGCCGTTGGTTCCGTAGGCATATCGGATAAGAATTTGTATGCTTGTGTTAGCTGTCCCGATCGTGCTAATACATCAATCATGCTAGCATAATGTTCGGTTTTTGGGTACATATTATTTTTAGTAAGAGAGTTGAAATAGAACCACGCTTCTTTAACTAAACCACCATGAGCACAAGCGCTAAGGATACATAAGTACGTAATCTCATCAGGGGTAATCCCCGCATTCTGCATCTCTGTAAACATATCAAGCGATTCACGAAAAAACCCATGTGTAGCAAGCCCACCTATCATAGCATTCCAGATCAAAACATCCGTTTCCTTCTTACAAGCTTCACGAAACACTACTAACGCATCATCTATCGCCCCACATTTAGCATACATATCCACAAGCGACGTCCTCAACACCAAAGTAAACCCAATCCTTTTCTCAACAATATACTTATGCATCAAAAAGCCTTGCTCAAGCGCACCCAAATGCGCACAAGCGCCCAAAACACTCACCATCGTCACCTCATTCGCCTCCACACCCTTCTCACACATCTCCTTAAAAACCTCCAACGCCTCACCATACTCCCCACATTTCACACACCCATCAACCATACAGCTCCACGACACCACATCCTTCTCCGGCATCACCCAAAAAACCTCCCTCGCCAACTCCACCTCCCTACATTTCACATAACAATCCAACATCGAATTCCACGACACCAAATTCTTATCAAACAGATTTCATTCAAAACCCGTAACGCGAATAATCCCCCTCCCTAATAAAAAATAACCCCAAAGGAATCAAACCATTCCTAAACAAAACCTTTCACACTCAAAACCCATCTTTTAATATCACTCCATGTACGTAATCCCAACGCGAACTCGCCTAACTCGAGGCAAGCCTTAAGTAAAAATGGGAAAGTCAAATAATCGGTTAGTAGCCTAGAGTTCTACAGATTTTTAAAATAGTTATGATGGCATTGATTGGGGTTTTGGTATTAGCAATGGCTTCATAATGTGGTGTTGTAGATTAAAAGGTAGTTGGGTTGTTGAGTTAAGGAAAATGTGTATGCACTAGTGGTAGGGGTGTTTGGTTTTGATGTATGCAAATGTAAGGAGATTGTCGATGTGAAGGTGCGTCAATGTTGGGATTGTGATGATGGATTGTTTGATGATGAATTGTTAGTTGTTTTAAGTGGTTTAAGGTTTTTATGTTTTGAAGTATGGCTGTTATGGTACTGGTTTTGTATAAGGTTGCAGCAGCAGCATTCAACATTTGAATATGCAAAACACAAATGTGTTGCAGACATTGTCAAACTTTAAAAAAAAAGGTAAATTACACCGTTGGTCCTCATGCTTAGGGCGGATTGCGAATACAGTCCTTAGTTGTAGTCCCAAATGTCACGTTTTTCACTCCCTCGCGGTCAAATATCCTAATGCTCGTTAAAATTCACGTTAGTTGCAAAGGTATTTTAGTCTTTTCAGGAGTTTTTTTTTGTCCGAACACTCTTTTTACATAGTTTTATCCCACTCCAAACAACCCCTTCTTTAACCTCTAAACTCCCACAACTTACATTACCACCACTGCTACCATCGCCACAAGTTATCTACAACCATACCCACCATAAATGAGAAGCCTCTTACAATATTGAGATGTAAGAGAGTCGGGTATCATAAAGATTTCGTTTTCAATGAAGATGGAAAATGTGGTTATTTCGCAGAGGATGGAAGGTATCTGTATAATTATTTATTAGTATGATTTGCTCATGTTGGGTACTTGTGAAACTTAAAAAAATAGAAGGTAAATTACACCGTTGGTCCCCATGCTTAGGGCGGGTTGCGCATACAGTCCTTAGATCTAGGTTTACGCGCCCGTAGTCCCAAATTGTATCGGTCCAGATAATACTATGCTCGTAAAACTCCCAGTTAGTTGCTAAGGTATTTTAGTCTTGTTCATTAGTTTTCTTTTTGTCTATTTTCTATACCATTCCAAACAATCCCTTTCTTTTAACCTTTCTCCCCTTCGTAAATTTTTTTTTAGATCGGAAAGTTGTTGTTCGTGATTCGAGCTCCAGCTGACATCCCAATTGCAAAACTCGAATCTTCGCATTAGGGTATAAACCACCCATCTTTTTATTTTTTTGGTTTTTTATTTTTTTTTTATTTTTTTATTTTTATATGTCGCTCATGAAAGTATATATACCATCACGGTGAGGCTCGTACCCGAGGACCTCTCGACAGGTGGTAAAACCTTTTCTAAGTTACCTTTTGTGGACCATCTGAGCTAGCCCAGTTCTTCACGTCCACTTACCATTACCAACCTACTGATGCCATCACGACAATGTTATCTAACACCTTTCCAACAGTTAAACAGAAGCCTTCTTTCAATATTGAGATATAAGAGGGTCGGGTATCATAAAGATTTCGTTTTCAATGAAGATGGAAAATGGGTATTTCAAGGATGGAAGGATCGTATACTATATACTGTATGCTAGCTCATGTTGGGTGCTTGTGAAACTTAAAAAAAATAGAACGTAAATTACACCGTTGGTCCCCATGCTTAGGGCGGGTTGCAAATACAGTCTTTAGATCTAGGTTTACACGTCCGTAGTCCCAAATGTCACGGTCCAAAATCCTAATGCTCGTTAAAACTCCCGTTAGTTGCAAGGGTATTTTAGTCTTTTCATTAGTTTTATTTTTGTCTATTTTTATACCATTCCAAACAACCCTTTCTTTAACCTCTCCCCTTCTTCAACTTTTTTTTTTTAGATCGACAAGTTAGTTGTTAGTGATTCGAGCTCACAGTGACATCCAATTGCAAGACTCGAATCTTCGCCTTAGGGAATAAACCCCCCTCCTTTTTCGCTCCTGAAAGAAAACCCTCACAGTGAGGCTCGAACCCGAAACCTCTCGCATGTGGTAACAACTTTCTCAAAGTTACCTTTTGTGGCCATCTGAGCTAGCCCAGATAGTTCCGCTTCTTCAACCTCTAAACTCCCGCCACTTACATTACCACCACTGCTGCCATCACGACAAGTTATCTACCACCATACCCACCATAAACGAGAAGCCTCTTGCAATATTGAGATGTAAGAGGGTCGGGTATCATAAAGATTTCGTTTTCAATGAAGATGGAAAATGGGTATTTCAAGGATGGAAGGGTCGTATACTGTATGCTAGCTCATGTTGGGTGTTGTGAAACTTAAAAAAAATAGAAGGTAAATTACACCGTTGGTCCCCATGCTTAGGGCGGGTTGCGCATACAGTCCTTAGATCTAGGTTTACGCGCCTGTAGTCCCAAATGTCACGGTCCAAAATCCTAATGCTCTTTAAAACTCCCGTTAATTGCAAGGGTATTTTAGTCTTTTCATTAGTTTTATTTTTGTCTATTTTTATACCATTCCAAACAACCCTTTCTTTAACCTCTCCCTCCTTTCTTTCAATAAAACTTTTTTTTTTTAGATCGACAAGTTAGTTGTTAGTGATTCGAGCTCACAGTGACATCCAATTGCAAGACTCGAATCTTCGCCTTAGGGAATAAACCCCCCTCCTTTTTCGCTCCTAAAAGAAAACCCTCACGGTGAGGCTCGAACCCGAGACCTCTCGCATGTGGTAATACAACCTTCTACAAAAGTTACATATTTGTGTGCATCACGACAAGTTATCTACTCCACCATCCACCAATAAACGAGAAGCCTCTTCCAATATTGAGATGTAAGAGTGTCAGGGTATTCATAAAGATTTTTCGTTTTCAATGATCGATGGGAAATGGGTTTTTCAAGGATGGAGGATCGTATAATGTATATTTATAACCCCCCGTTTGCTGCTCATGTTGGGAACCGGTTTAAATAGTGTGTACTAGTGTTGTACTGGAACAAAACTGATGTTAAACTATCGCATACTAATTATAAATGTCCGCTACTCTCTTCAAACCAGGTTGTGTCTAGTTTAGTGGATACGTTGGGAGTTATGTAGATTATCATCCTGCCACAAGTATCACCAGCCACATCAACTATCTCATGGTTATTGGTCGGTCGTCTAAATATGTTGCTGTCTTATACTAACGTAATAAGATATTCCAAATGATGTAAAAAATAGGGACAACATGTGAGTTTCGACAAAAGTTTTCCTTATACGAGCACGATAAAATAATCAATAACAAAAACCTATAGCTGACTTTGAGCCATTGGGACTCGTTTAATGAGGGGCAAATCACAAGCCGACATGATTTAGAGTAAGTGAAACCCGCTATCCTTCATAAAACTTCTAAAAATACTGGTTGGTCTTAATCCGTTTCATTGTAGCTGCCACATCGTTTGCTCTATTTTCCAGCTCAAATGCTATTTTAGTGGTCTTTGAACTAACCGAGGATATCCATGGTCACACCACACCTGCCATATACATCAAAACATAAGTTTTGAACACCCAAAATAATCCTGAAATATAGTATAGACTTTCAGAGTCGAACAAATAAGTTTGACTAATATCTGCATTGATAAAAAACATAGAAGAAAAAGTTGTGGTTATTGCTGTGATAAATGTATTTAACTTTGATTTTTAAAAATTTTTTTGAATGTGTTTCACCTTTAAGGTCTATATGAAATAATAAGATATAAGTGTCGACTGGCGTACCTCAGAACCCTCAATTCCCGCTTCCACTTAGAATTGCAGCCAGGTACTTTGGCTTCTTCCTGCTTTTGCTTCTCCATCAACTGTGCTCCTCTTGCTGCTTTTGCTTCGACTCCTTTAAGATACTTGGTGGGGTTGCCCTCGCTGTTGTAATACCGACCAATTAACTTACCAACAAATCTGATACCACCAATCGAAACAATATCAGATTCAACAATGAGATGATCAGAACTATAGATGGATTGTACAAGCACTGACATAATTACTCCCCCGGCCTAATTTAGCAAATTCGACTATAAATATATGTTAAGACAAGGTATGGATGGATTGTACAAGACACGACTTAAAACGTCTTGTATGTCATGGAATAGAAGTTCTCATTCAATCACACGCTTTTCTCTTAAATTATAGATAGGGTGTTAAATGTTTTAACTATCGTACGAATATGACGCATTACTATATTGTTAATAGAATCAGTCATGAAGACTAAACATTATTTACCTCGGTGCTGGATAAACCAACTAAAGAATCAGTAAGTCCATCCCCTGTATCCATTAAATGATAATAAAACAAAGTTAATATATGCAAGTTCACAATGATAACTTCTTCCACAACTTGTTACTTACCAAATTCATCTACTTCTATTTTTCTTAAAATACACAAATTATAGAACGAAAATTTGAAAACATATTGCTTGTCGTGCATTAAAGTTCAAGTAAACCAGCATCATGTGTCACAACAACAGATGCGGTGTTTGACAGGGATTGACAATACGTTTACCCAGTGACGTTTCCGGAGATAATATGCCATGGAAGCATCTCTGAATATGAATGAGACTGCATGAATGAAATTTGTGTCAGACCAAAAAATGATAAAAGTCGGATCTCAGAATTACATTAAAATTTCTCTAAGTCTACTCAAGTCAATTATTCGGAAATAAAACATACTAAACTTTAGGTGGTGTTTAGTTGTGGAAAATTTTTCATGTTTTTCTGTTTCTAAATTTCTAGAGAAGGAGATGGTTTTTCTTCTCTAGAGAAGAGTTGAGAATTTTGAAAACCTGTTGTATGTGTTCTATAGAGTAGTTTATTTCTTTTTTAAAAATTGAAATGATGTTTTAGATTCGATCTAATTTTACAATTTTTCTTTTATATTTTTATTATTTTTTCATATTATGCTCTTTTTATACGATTATAAAAACCTCAATAAAAAATTAATATACAAATGAAATATATTAAAAAACTCTAATACATTCATTAGCATATCTTTAATTTTAGTATACTCGAAATTAACATTACCGAACATATATAAATCTCAATTAACATTACGTTTTCGTCAAATTTCTTACGTTTTTCATCAGTTTTTTTACGTTTTCGTCCGATTTCTTACGATTTCGTCCGTTTTTAACGTTTTCGTCCGATTACTTACGTTTTCATCTGTTTTTTTACGTTTTCGTCTGTTTTTTTTACTTTTTCGTCCGATTTCTTACGTTTTCATCTTTTTTTTACATTTTCATCGGACGAAAACGTAAAAAAACAGACGAAAACGTAAGAAATCTGACGAAAACGTAAAAAAACGGACGGAAACTTAAGAAATCGGATGAAAACGTAAGAAATCGGACGAAAACGTAAGAAATCGGACGAAAACGTAAGAAATCGGACAAAAACGTAAAAAAACAGATGAAAGCGTAAGAAATCGGACGAAAACGTAAAAAAACCGACGAAAGCGTAAAAAGACTAACGAAACGTATAAAACGTTCAAAAATGTATGAATACACCATAATTTAGTGGGTCAACTTGACCCAAACCGTTTGACCCATGACCCGTTAGACCTATTTTTAAAACATGACGTGTTTGACCCATGACCCATTTGACCCATGACCCAAACCGACCCAATCCGAGCCATTTGCCACCTCTAGATAGGGTTAGAATATTGGTACTCACGTTTTATTTGGTTTGAGTTATATTTACGTTTTATTTTGTTAGAGAAAAAAAGAAATGGAGAATAGTAAATTGTGGTTTTCTATTTTTCCATATAAATTTAGAAAATGAGAATTTTTTGTCTTTTGAAAAATATTGAAAAAAAGTGCAACTAAACAAGTTTTCAGTTTTTCCATTCTTAAATGAAAAATTTCCTGGAAAAATGAAATATTTTTCCTCAACAAAACACACCCTTATTTTCTTAAAAATTCCCTTCGGTCAGTTGACTGTATAAACTTTATGCTCTTTGGTAAACTGAGCATAACTTTTGTGTTCAGTCAATTTGATCGATGAACACCTTACCAATAATTATAGGAACAAATAACTTTTGGAAGACACGTATTGGAATTCTGGACAATTCAGACTAAGTTTAGTAATAGAGAAAAAAGATAACACCTTCCGGCAAAATGATGGTAGCCACCTCCCGGTCCATAATGAGATTTTCCTTTCGTCACATCAAATACTGACCTGATGTTCCACACACAAGAAAAAATAAACAATAAAGTAAAGCCACCTTATCAATGTCACGATATCTATGCATACATCAGATATACCTAATCTTTATACTCTCTTTTCATGGAATCGTTCAGAGCAACTATTTAAATCAGATATTCCTCAATTTTCAGGAGAAAAACCTTGGTATGTGTTATTACTTTGAATACAATTAAGAAATGTTATTCTAATTTAAACCAAGAACTTTCAAACAATGCTAGAAATGGATATCAGGAAATTAGTTAAATGGAACTATCAAGATTTTCTTATGAACAAAACAATTCATATCAGAGAGATATTATCATGACATCCCAATTCCCAAACCTAAACACAATCGAGTTTGTTACTAAAAACTAGTAACGATAGTTCAAAAGAAGAATATTCATACAACAGAAAAAGTGAGTACCTACCCAAGAATTCCTAACAAGATGGGCAAGCCATTATCAGTCCCATTGTATATCGCTAGATCTTCTACTGTGAACAATCTCTGCCACAAATTATTGCAGTTAGCAAATGCAGATATATAGTAGTCAATGCACAGGATTTCGATCCCTTGAAATCTTTACTTATAAAACACTATGGCTAAAAACTACGGTTTGACAGAGAAACAACGCAAACTAAGTTTACTTGCACAAAATAACATATTCTGTATATATATATATATATATATATATATATATATAGAGTAAGGATCAAATGAGAAGAAAACTTATAATGAGAATGATAAGAAGAAACCACAACCACACATTTCAGATGCACCTATAAAAATGCATGCATCTCCCCTTAAAATTCTCTTTCCTATTTAAAATGTGTGGCTAGAAATCCCTTCTTATTCTTCTCATTATAATTTTTTCTTCTCCTTGATCCCTTCCTCTATATATATTTATATATAGAAATATAGCACATCCTTGGAAAAAGGTAACGTGTAACAACCCGCCCACATCGGTATGAAGGTAAGACATTTGAGCCCGCTTAATAAGCTTCAAGTGAACCAAAAGATCCCTCCAAGAAGTCCATGAAGTCAATTGCTTTCGGCTTAAGGGGGTGTTTTCATATAACAGTAAGCCAGAAGCTAATCTAGTTAATCAAATTATATAAGGGCCATTAATAGGATTATCCAATTTTTACATAATCTAATTAAGAACACAATTGCTAAATATTAGTATATGCCAACTACAAGTTACTGATCAACACTATTAATTATAGAGTAGTATTGCTTACGGGAATTGGCGGTGAGCAGGAGGGTTACGAGTGGATAAAATAAGTGAAGAGATGAAATCAGAGCGACTGTAGACTGCGATTACAATAAAGAAGATGAAAACCCCATTTTATTTTTTTAACTTTGTCAGAGTTGTTCCTCTATGTAGGTTTTCAGTATATTGAATTTTAACTATTGATCTCCAAAGCCAAACACACAGGTTGGTTTTTTGATCTAGTTTTATTAGGGTAAAATCCATAATAGCTTAATGTACTTTTGAAAAAGACTCATTTCTACATAACTATATTATTTTTTTTATTGTTATATTCTTATTCAACTTTATTTTTTCATTACAACAATACTATTATATAAATTTTTAGGTACGTAAATGAGTCTTTTTTAGAAAAATACTTTTATGGATTTTACCTTATATTTTATATTCTTTTATACACGTTTTTATCAATTGTTTATATAAAGTCATGTGGTAATGAAAAACAAAACCTAGAAGTTGGATAAGAATAATAACAATTAAAAAAAGTATAGTATGTAGAATAGTCTTTTTCGAAAATACTTTAACATTTATGAATTTTTACCCTTTTATTTTATTATTTAATTTAACAAACGAGATACAGTGGCTAACAATTTCTACATGTTTAGTTTTTCTAAATTATAAATATTAAATTAGTCGTGGCGTAGCGAGTCCCCCTGCGACATGCCAAAGTTTAACGTCTTAGAAGCCATGACGAGTCATAGCGTTTTTAGGCGTACTTATAACGGTACATAATATAAAATATTTATAAATATATATATTATATGTCATATTTCAAATTTTTATATTGAGTTTACAAAAAGTGTCATACATAGGAATAAAGTTAAGAAACTACTTTGCATGAATCTTTTTCATTTAAAAAAAAAGATTTTTATCGAAATTAAATTCCAAAAAAGCCTTCACGCTCACGCCTTATCACGTTTTTTTTCATTCCCTTATCTCACGTCCACGCTAACCTACGCCTTAGTCTATTGCGAACATGAAGGTCACGCCTCAGCCTTTGAAGCCTGGCGGCGACATGACAGCGCCTTTTAGAACCCTGATTTTTTCCACGACTACTAAAATGGTGTTTGGGTTTTGTTTAATTCGTAATTAGTCATTCATAACGTGTTTATTAAAATTTACATTAAGGCTGCATGAAGTGGAGACAAACTCACCAAGTGAGTTCAACACTCACTCGTGACTTGCCACTACACCCAAAACAACTCACGCTGAGTTTGTAGACAAATGGTGAGTTATAAAGTTTTATTGTTTTTTATTTGGTTTGTGAGTGTGTGTTAAGTTTTGGAAATAAAATAAGAGAAGAGAAGAGTTAAAAATAGGTAGAAAAAAAGAGGAGATGAATGAAATTTAATTTTTTATACTATGTTCCCGAGTTAGGAGAGAAAGGAAGTGATAAGTGATGTTTTTGCAATTATACTCTTAATTATATATAAAAGTTATGTTTTCTATAAGGTTATTTAAGTAATTATATTTATTAAATGCTTCCTAATATAACTTCTCTCCAAATCATCCCACTTTTCGGAAGAAAGTTTTGGAGAGAAATTTAGCCAAATTTACTCTCCTTTTCTTTTCTCTTCTCTTCGAAAAAAAAACTCTAGAACATGAATTTATGTTGTTTTCTTTCCACTTATTTCAGAAATAAAACTCAGGAACGCTTAGTGGGGTATATTTTGTATGTTTTAATGAAATGTGAGTTAGTGGTGACCACTACGGTTGAATGGTGAGTGTGAGTGAGTTGAAGAGAGAGGAGAGAGAAAGCTTATGTGGCGTTGAGGTAGATGGTGAGTTACATCATACCACTCCATCCAGCCTAAGGGTGTGTTCGTTTTGATGGTGGGTTTGGAATAGGATAAAGCGTTGGTTTAGATTGAAAGAAAAACAAGTGTTGGGTTCAGTTCCTGAACCCTTCAGTCTTTCAATAGATTTAAACATAAAATCCCCTAAGTGTTTCTCAAGCTGAAGTCTTTCAGCTTGAGTCGCTGAAGCTTCTTCAGCGTCAGCTCTTCAGGTCCTTAAAAGATTGGAAAGTATCTTCACTTCAGTTTATGCAGCGGTACAGAAACTAAAGAAGGACTCTTTGTAAGAGCTTCAGTTCAGCTTGGTTGATAATTCCAAGCTGAACGCTGTCTATCTCCTTAACAGAAGTTTAAACGTATTGTTTCACTTCTAGAAGGTTTACAAGTCGGGAAAAATATTACTTTATGTCAAAAGGAATAAAGCAATCTCCTTGGAAAATGTTACTTCTAAAGTTGGTATAGAAGTACATCAACTTTCCTTAAAAGATTGTACCTGGTACTATAAAGCATGTGTACATTAAATGGTAGCTCAACCACCTATTTAATGCTTGACATGTGTATTAGGTTAACTTGTAAACCCTAATCCTTTTGCCTATAAAAGAAAATGGATTCCCAAAGTAAATGTTATATTTTCCAATTAATGTGGTGCACATTGAAGAGTTCATTTATCTCTCAAACAAACTGAACTGTACTACTGAAGCTGAAGCTTCAGTTTAGTCTTAAGTAGTTTGTTTTCTTACTCTCTTAACTTTGGTTAGAGTTTAAGTTTGAAGGAGATAACACCCCAATTGTCATTCAACCACATTGCTATTCCGCAAGCAAGGTGTGTCATAGATTCTTTATTTGATTCTAATAAAAGTCTATACATTGAAAAATACTTCTATGTGTTTTAAACTTGTTCTTTATATTGTTCATATATATTTGTTTAAAACTTACTTAGTTGCCGTGGAATCTAATTAGTTTAACTTGATAAACCTTATATAAGATTTCAATGGACCAACACTAAATATCACGATTAATAAAGTAGTTATTTTGGTGATCTAAAACTCAGACAAGTGTTAATCTCTTTATACTTACGTGTATCAATTTTAACCCTTATACGTGTGACCTTTCGTATTCTCATGGTCAGTATTTAATCCATAATTCGTTTCAATTTTTACTTTAAGTGATTCATGGGTGTGCTTGAGTCGTGTTTATGATTTTTATCCGTCTATACGTCTCATGTAGTCATTATTCCTTAAGATGCCCCGATGATTCATGAGTTCAAAGTTTAACATTTTCTGTTTTGTTTCGCGTTTACGTAAACTCTTGCTAAAACCTTACGGTTTTACCTTAAACTCTTACCTGTTTATGTAAACTTACACCCTTACATTTAATAAACCTTACAACTAAATAAATAAAAAAATAAAAAAAATATAAAATCTACCCTATTAACCCAAACAACACCAACAACACCATTTCATTTTTTTTCTCTCAAAATCATCCAAACACACACACTTAAAAGAATATAGATCTCATCCATCTCCTTCTTCCTCCTTTGTGGCTGCCGCACCCTAAACCACCACCACCACCACCATACCTACAACTTTTTCCTACTTATTTTATCACTCAAAACATGTTTCCAAGGACCCTTGCAAAGTTTGGATAAGATTGGAGAAGATTTGGTGTACTTTTAGTTCTTTTCATGCAAGTGTTTGGTTAGGGTTTTATAAGAACAAGTGGGCATCTTTCTTTTGGGTAAATAGAAGCTTTGTGTAGAAGGTTTTTGGTGTTCTTTGGGTTCAAACTCCAGCCCTAGGTCAAAAGGGTTGTTGTGTTTGATTTACTAGCTTGAAACATCTCCTAAGTAAGTTCATATCTCTATCTTTGAGTTTCTTTTGATTTGGTCCATGCAAAAGTGTGATTGATTATGGAAATATGTATTATTTTATGTTTTTGAAGGACTCATGGTGATGGTTATGGCATTAGAAGGTTGTTAGGATGATAGAAACACTAGTTAGGTTGTTTGATAGAAAGTTATTGGATTATTGAAATGAGACAACAGGTTGTCGGTGTGATTCCGAATAATTTTTGGCTTAAGGTCTGTGATTTTATGACTTTTTTAGGTAGATCAACATACAAGGTGTATGTGGTGCTTTGTATGGAGCCGTAAGTTGAAACACCCCCAAATTGGGTCGCAGCGGAATAAGGGTCCGGGGCATGTTACTTCATAGATCAATAACACAAGATATATATAGAACGACCAAAAAGCCTTTATAAATATGATACAATGGATTTAACAAAGTATTTGTTACATAAGCCCGAAGCTTCACTTGTTCACTTGTTCAAAATACAAAGATTTCTAGCCCATAACAGATATACAAAATGTAATGCGACAAAATCTTTAGTGCATGATATCTAAATCAAAACAACCAATGTATCCCTTGCACCTCGTGCTTATTGACCTCCTAAAAAATATTGCTTTAAAACGTCAACAATAATGTTGGTGAATTCATAAGTTTGATAAATCGTATATTGTAGGACCACCAGATTTCCCAAGTGTATGATAATGCAATAGATGCAGACATCATATAAATGTAATTACGTTGTCCTAAGCTCATGACACTGAAGCTCGACATAAATGAATACCATATAAATGGCCTACATTGCCCGTGATGATGTTCTAACCCGCAACATCCTATGTTCGACATAGTATACGTTCGTTTGCCCAGTGATAGCTAATCATCCAAACGGGGATGTCATTCCAAATAGATATATTCATAACATTCGCGCTCATAATCCAGTAATTGACAGTTCATGATAATGGGCTCAACTAGGGTTATCGCTACTTAGGCAACATGTAATCATAAAGTAAAAGTATCCACTTGTGTCCAATTGTAAAACAATGAATGTTTCTCACCCCAAAAACTTGTAAAACGTGGGGCTATGAACTCACCTTGAGTGAGCGAATATCAAGTGTATCACAAAAAATGCGTCACGGTAATGATCGAGTGCAACCTAATCCAATATAGGTCGTATAAGTACTAATCACATTGGGTAACTACTACCATATATAATTCTATATAGCTAATCACCATCTAATTATTTTAGTAAAATCATATTTATAAAGTTAAAACGTTTATAAATATACATTTGGTAAAAATGACATAACTTTCACGTTTCAAGTCCGTTTCTTGCGTTTCTTATGTCCACGCTTTCGTATTAAGACGATGTATTAAAATATGACATTTTTAGGTTTTGAGTCCACTTATGAACAATAACTTTTACTGTTCATATCAGTTTATAAATTTATTTATATAGATTTAGTGATCGTAAAACCCGTAAATGTATTAATACAGCTGAGCATTAAATATTCCAACTTTACCGCCACTCTCGATCTAGTGTAAAATGTATTAATTGATCTGCAGTCTGCTCTACCCAATTTTTATGTCTGTGAAATCAAACAGTATTTAATGCTCAGCTGTAGGTCCTTATAAACAGGATTTATTTATTGAGGCTTTTTTTTACACACGTAAATGTTTCTAAGGCTCAAACAGTATTTATGTCTGTGATATCAAATTAGTCTTTATATCTTATAAGAACAAGTAAACAAAACAAGCCTCAATATATTAATACGATCACTCTAAAATAGTGATGGGGTTTTACAACCTTGAAGCTACAACAATGGTGGAAATGTGTGTAAACTACACGTGTGTATGTGAGTGAAGGAAAGGTGCCCCTAAACTAAGACCCCTACCCCTCTTTATATACTAGAGGGATTAGAGTTTACACTTGTGAAAATAACAATTTGGTCCCTATTGTTTCAAAAGAAAACATAATACAATTAGGAAACTAATTAATTAACATTAATCATCACATTAATGTTTGACTAATCTATATCTTCAACATTAATGTTAATTTCAATCAACATTAATCTTGGTCTTGTTTCCTTCTTTATCATCACATTAATGTTTGACTAATCTATATCTTCAACATTAATGTTAATTTCAATCAACATTAATCTTGGTCTTGTTTCCTTCTTTAGCATATCTTGGTCTTGTTTCCTTCTTGTGCAACTCGTAAAATTTAAGTCCTTTATCTTTCACATGTCAGTCCTTCATGAATTCTAAAATTCCCAACAATCCTCCCCTAAACTTGAACGGTGACTCCGTTACCTTCAAGTTTCCATCGCGTTTCAGCTTGAGCACCAGGAGGATATATCCAAACACTTCAATGTCCATTGCTTGTCTTCTCAACGGACCATGATAAGCAAAGAGGTACAAAGAATCATCAATTAAATAAGTATAAAACTATCCTCATCACTCGAAAGTGAATCATTGAAAGGTATAGTTTTTGGCAAACTACCAGCCATAAACGGATTTGATGATGTCTTTACCAAGAGCCGTACCCTCTTGGACTAGCCATTTTTCATCCCAACAGGAACATGGAAAATGAATACCATCCAGTTTTTGGTAACCTGGCAACCATCAACGGATTTGAGAAGGTCTTTACCAAGAGCCGTACCCTCTTGGACTAGCCACTCTTTGTTACAAGAACATGGTGAGTGAAGGCCATAGGATTTTTAGCAAACCCTTACAGCTATCAACGGATTTGAGAAAGTCTTTACCATGAGCCGTTTGCTATGGACTAGCCACTTTTCATTCAAAGAATATGGAAAGTGATAACCATCCAGTTTTGGGTAACCTGGCAACCATCAACGGATTTGAAAGGTCTTTACCAAGCAGCCGTTTGCTCTTGGACTAGCCAGTTCTTATGCTTGTAAGGCATGGTGAACTGATGACCATTTGTTGTGTGGTGGTTAGCCAGCACCCAAACCCTTCTCAAATAGAAACAAACCACTCATAATAAGCCTCCCCTCAAATTGGTATTTAGCCTCCACTCATAATATACAGGAAACACAAGACAAGAAAGGATTAGTGCTTTTGGAAGTCCCAAGCCAGAACCGACTTGAATCTTCCATAGACATCAACAT
>BQNB010086849.1:0-26703 GCA_026074375.1 Tanacetum coccineum
CATTATTGAAAGCAATTGTGCCCTCCTCACACTTAAAATTGACCTTTGATGAAGGAATGAGTTGTGATGATTGTTGTGAAGATGTAGATTCAGAAGCCATTTGATTTAAAACTGTGATTTTGCTTTGATGAAAAAATGTATGTGCGGTGATAAAAATGGAGGTTTTAGGGTTTTGAGATCGTAAAAATGATGTATGCGAAAAAAGGTAAACTTTTTATATTAATTTTTTTTATATGTTTTAAAAAATAAAACTGATTTGAAGTCCGCATTAAATGTGAGTGGTAAAACTGTCATAAAACATGGGTCCCGTTGACCCTTCGAGCACTGTTATTTCTACATTTTTCCGAGAAAGTTGGTAAAACCTTTTGAGTGAATCTTGAATTAAATATTTTAGAATGTTTGTCTTTCAACTTGCTAGTTACATTTAAGTTACCTTAAAACATTTAATATTCAGGTCAGAGACTCACTAAAGGTACTAGTTACTCAGACACTTGTTTCTTCTCAGATAATTGTTTCTCAATATTGAGCATACCCAACTTAGCTACCAATCTAGTAAAGCTAGGCTCAGCCAAAGGCTTGGTAAAGATATCAGCTAATTGCAGGTCAGTGGGTACAAAATGAAGCTCAATATCTCCTTTTAAAATGTGGTCTCTGATAAAGTGATACCTGATGTCAATATGTTTTGTCATGGAATGCAACACCGGATTGTCTGATATGGCAATGGAACTTGTATTATCACAAAATATGGGCACCTTGTAATAGAGAACATCATAGTCAGTCAGTTGACTTTTAATCCAGAGGACTTGAGCACAACATCTAGCAGCAGCTACATACTCAACTTTAGCTGATGACATTGCTACAGAGCTTTGCTTCTTTATACTCCAACATACTAACTTTCCTCTAAGTATTTGACAGCCTCCTGATGTACTCTTTCTATCCAGGTTGCACCCAGCGTAGTCTGAGTCAGTGTATGCTTTTAGATCGAAGCCTGATCATTTTGGATACCAGAGGCCAAGATTTGGGGTTCCTTTAAGATACCTGAAAATTCTTTTTACAACAACAAGGTGGGATTCTTTGAGGTTAGCTTGGTATCTAGCACAGAGACATGTGGAGAATTGGATATCAGGTCTGCTAGATATGAGGTACATTAGTGACCCTATCATGCCTCTGAACAATGTCTCATTAATAGAGACCCCTTACTCATCAGGGCCCAAATTGTTTGGGGGAAGCATAGGGCATTTCACTGATGCATAGTCAGCTAGATCATACTTTTTGAGTAAATCCTTAACATATTTTTCTTGACAAATAGAGATTCCTTTGAAATCTTGTTTTATTTGAAAACCTAGAAAATAAGGTAATTCATCCATCATACTCATTTTATACTTTTTGGTCATCAGTTTTCCAAATTGTTTACTTAATTTTGAACTGGTTGAGCCAAAAATGATATCATCCACATATATCTGTACAATAATAACATCACTCTTAGTCTTATATGTAAAAAGAGTGTTGTCAATTGTACCTCTGACAAACTTATGCTGAATAAGGAATTTTGAAAGAGTTTCATACCAGGCTATGGGGGCTTGTTTTAGCCTATAGAGAGCTTTATCCAACTTACAAACATGGTTGGGAAGTTCATTGCTTTCAAATCCAGGAGGTTTTTGTACATACACCTCCTCTGAGATTTTCCCATTTAAGAATGAACTCTTTACATCCATCGAGTACACCATAAAACCCATTTAGACATCATAAGCAAGAAATATCCTGATGGCTTCCAGTCTTGCAACAGGTGCAAAGGTTTCTTCATAATCAATCCATTCCTACTGATTATAACCCTGAGCAACCAGCCTTGCCTTGTTCTTGATCACTATCTCATTTTCATCCATCTTGTTTTTCCAGATCCATTTGGTCCCAATGATGATTTTACCATGTGGTTTTGGAACCAAGGTCCAGACTTTGTTTCGTTCAAACTGATTCAGTTCTTCTTGCATAGCCATAATCCACCCTTCTTCTTCTAGAGCTTTAATAAGCTTCTTGGGTTCCATATCAGAGAGTAAGTTGACATAGAGCCACTCAAAGGCTGAGGCAGTATCTAAGTCTCTGATCTTACTTCTGGTTGTGATACCAATAAGAGGTTCACCAATGATGTTCACAAGTTCAATGTGTTTTTCTATTGACCATCTGTCTTGAGGAACTGAGGTTTGAGGGATGACTTCTGCTGAGGGTGAGGGTTGGACATCACTGATTGGTTCATGGATGATATTGGTTTGAGGCTCTGCTGGTTCCAAGAGATCAGCTGATTCTATTTGATCAGGTTTATTGATAGCCGGGTAATTTTCAGCCTTAGTGAACACAAGAGGATCTTAAGGGATGACAGATTCCTGAAGAATGAGTGTTTCAGAGGGTGTGATGATTTCATATGCAGGAATGTAGGTAAAATACTCAGTGTTGCCAGGGCACTGAGTAACATCATTCCTTGGTTCAAGGAATTCATCATCTGGAAAGGATCTGTTTTCATTGAAGTTGATTGCGTCACCTTCTGTGCTAGATTGAAATATTGCTTCATCATCTTCACTGAATGTGACATGTACCGTTTCTTCCATTTCTTGTCTTCTGATGTTGAACACACTGAAAGCTTTAGCTACTGGAGAGTAGCCAAGAAAGAAACCATCATTAGCTTTTTCATCAAATTTTCCTAAATGGTCCCTGTGATTGTGAATATGTACAGGACACCCAAACACATGGAAATAGCTGATATCAGGAGATCTTCCTCTGAACACATCATATGATGTCTTTCCATGTCGTTTCACAATGATGGATCTTTTTTGTGTGTAGCAGGCAATGTTAACAGCCTCTCCCCAAAATTGTTTAGGGAGTTTTGCACTATTTAGCATAGTTCTGGCTTCTTCAATTAGTGTTTTGTTTTTTCTTTTAGCAACACCATTTTGTTCAGGAGTACAAGGAGAAGAGAAGTTCTGAGATATACCCTTTTCATCACAGAATTCTTCCAGCTTGAGGTTTCTGAACTCTGTTCCATTATCACTTCTCAGCTCCTTTACTCTTACTTTATTGAGATTTTTCATCTTTTTGATGAAAGACATGATACATTCAGCTGCATCACTCTTTTTCTTGAGGCAAAATACCCAGGTGTACCTTGAGTACTCAGCTACAATGACAAGGGTATATTTGTTGTGGCTGATGGTTTGGGGTTTGACAGGTCCAAACAAATCCATGTGGAGGAGATGTAAACACTTATTGATGGAGAATTATCTCTTAGTTTTGAATGACGCTCTGTGATGCTTCCCTTTCTCATAAGCTGAACAGTTTTTATCTTTAGAGAAAGTTAGGGATGGAAGGCTAGGGACAATGTTGTGTTTTGCAAGGGTGTTTATGTTTTTGAAGTTGAGGTGAGACAGTCTCTAATGCCAAAGCCAATTGACACTTGGGGAGGCCTTGGCAAAGAAACAAGCATTGCTTTCTTTATTGAAAGATGACATATCAATGACGTATACATCTCTTCTTCTGGGAGCAATGAGGACAACTTCATCATTTTGGTTGTAAATAGTTCCCTGAGTTTTGGTGAACAGAACTTTGTAGTTGGCATCACACAACTGACTGATGCTGATCAAGTTATGTTTCAGACCATTTACATAAGCAACCCTGGTAAAGGTGATTCCATTACAGTTTACTGAGCCATATCCTTCTGTGTCTCCTGAAGAATCATCCCCAAAGACCACTTTAGGACCTGACTCCTTTGAATATCTGTGCAGATATTATTTAATCACTGTCATGTGTCTAGAGCAGCCATTATTTAGATACCATATAGAACTCTTGAGGTAGTCCTGCACAGACATTTCACACAAATTAGTTTCTTTTGTGAACCTACTTTTTAGTGGGTTCTGATTTCCTGTTGGCAATCCTTGGTCTCCTAGAGTTGGGGTGTTTCTTAGGGCAGTCAGATGCTTCATGTGCAATACTACCACATACTTTACATCCAGGGTAGAACTCATAGTGGTCAGAGTGATGGTCATTGAATCCACAGTATTTGCATTCTTTGAAAAGCTTTGGACTTATAAGAGTCTTCTTTGGTGAGGGTTTCAGAGGCGACTAAGCCTTAAGCTTACTTAATGTTCTCTTAACAACAACATGTTCTAAGTGTTCTTTGGTCAGGTGGTCAGAGGATCCACAAGTAGAGCACTTAGGTTTTGAGTAGCAATCATCAGAGAGATGATTCCTAAACCCACAGTGCTTACATGGTCCAGACCAGGTCTTTTGCTTAGAATCCTTAGAACTACTTGGCTAGGAGCTTGATGGAGGGATGCCTTAAGGGATCTTAATTTTCCTTTTGAGACCCTTTACCTCCTCCATCAAAGTAAGGATAAGTTGCTCAGTTGATGTGTTAGCCTTTTTATCAGAACAAGTTTTAGGACCAGCAGAAGATTTCTCTGTCTTTTTCTTAATGAAAAAAAATAGGTGACACTTTGGCAGATGGTTTAGCCTTCTTGGGTTCATGAGTGTCAAGTGTAAGGTCAGCCATGTTAAGGGTCAAGTCAGACAACGAAATAAGACTCTCTGAAGTGCCAGAGGGTGTAGCTCCTATTAGCTTGGGAAGAGGTGGAAGAGGTTCCTGAGAGTCACATTCAGACTCTGAATCAGATGAAATCTCAGGTGCAAGCATAGATGAGGATTCATCAGCTTTAGTAAAAACAACCTCTTTGGAGGAGATTTTCTCTTTCCTTCTACCTTTCCCACCCAAGGCTTTGATAATATTTCCAGGTACTTGCTCAGAAAGCAGTTGGTCTAAGGTGACTTTACTGCAGATCTATTTCTCAATGACCTTTTTTAGGTCAATGATCTCATCCTTCAGAGACTCATTCTCTAGGTTTATCCTAATGACTTCATTTTGAAGAGAGCAATTAATGGACATACTATTTTTAAGGTTGGACAGTTCTGACTTATGTATGGATATTTCCTGTTTAAGTAGATTAAATTTACTAACCAAGTTTTTCCTTTGATCCTCCACATAGTGAAGGTCAACATGAGTATAGTCTAAAACATGTTTCCTTTCATCACCATCAGTCATAGACAAAAGTTTGTGTACCTTTTTCATGGTAATGCCAACCCATTGGCCTAATCTTGCATCAGCCTTTCCAACTGAGGGCTCATCCTCTGCAATTACCATAAATGCCCTGATCTTGGTGTTCCCTTCATCATCCGAGGAGATAGATTCATCATCCTAGTCAAATGACTCTACTAACAGGCCCTTTTCACTCTTTTCTTTATCCTTCTTTCCTTTTTCACTCTTTTCCTTGGTCATATCACCAATCCTCTTGGTTAAAACAACCATTTTAGCTTTGAGTCCCTTGTACTTTCCCTTGTAATCTTTTTGATGATTACCAGAGTTCTGAGAGGATTTTTGGTTGAAGGATGGTGTATATGGTCTGGATTTTTTGAATGAATTGTTTGAGGATGGATAAGATGGCGTGGAAGTTTTGTGTGAGGGACAGTCCTTTTGAAAATGACTAAGTTTCCCACAAGCAAAACATGTTTCTTTGGTTTTGTCCAAGGGTTTTCTAGCTGACCTAACCCTGCCAGACCTCTTATAAAACCTCTTCTGATTTGGAAGTAGAGCTCTTTCATGATACTCAGCATTTAGATCACCCATGAATTCGTTGTTGGTCCTTTGATCTTCTTCAACATCTGAGTCACTATCCTGAAATTGATGGTTAGAAATCAAGGCTTTTGAGTTTGAGACCTAAATGGTAAACCTTTGTGTTTCTAACTCATAGATTTGATCAATCAGACCCTCCTCATAATTGTACTTGCCATACAGAGTGGCCAAGCTATCATTTTCGATAGAATCATTTACCCTCTGAGTTTGATTCATGCTCAGCCATTTTCTTGGTAGGCTATTAAAAATGTGGCATTAACTTTTGCTTGAGGAATGGTAACACCATTATTTTCAAGGTCATTTAGCAAGCATTTTAACCTTGTGAAAGTTCCATTTACTTTTTCACTTTCAAGTGATTTAAAAGCATTAACCTTAAGTCTCAAGGCTGCAATCTTGGTATCTCTTGTGTCAGATGGTCCCTCATGGGCTAAGATGAGATCATTCCACATCTCTTTTGCTGTTTTGCACTTGATGACATATTTTATAACATCATTTGGTAAACAAGATATAATGATACTTTTTAATCGCTTATCTTGATTAGCAAGACGACTCTCAACATTTGACCATTGATTTTAACGTTTAGGCAAAGGATTTTCAGAAGTGGACAAACTTGACATGGGTACAAATGGTCCATCTTCTAGAGTTTTCAGAAGGTAAGGTTCAAGTCCGTCAAGGAATACTAAGAACCTAACTTTCCAACTTGTGAAATCCTCTTTGTCAAAAATAGGTACATTTGTGACATGACACCCTCCTCTTAAATCAATAAGTTGGGGGAGGTTCTCATCAACAACACTTTGAGACACATTTGTTGTGTTCGTAGTGTTGATAGGGTCAGTAGTTACAGGCATCGTGTCAACCCTATTAACATTAAGGCTACCCGAATTACCAAAACTTGCACCAAAAGGTGGTGGGATAGGTGGTATGGTTCTAGACATGATTAGATCTTGATTTGTTTAAAACAAAGAATAGTTTCTAAAAGGTTTTATAAATCGACACTGCTTTGATACCAATTATAAGTCCAAACTAACACGTCTATATGGAATGTACCACTTATCTAATGTAAATAACTCATGTAATAACTTTTCAACCAAGTAATGCTTTATTGATTAAGAATCAAAGTATTACAATGTGCTATGGATCGCACAGGTTGAATGACAATGTATGATTACCCTTTGAACAAGTAAACTTAATAAAGTATCAAGTTTACAAGCGAACTTATATAGCCAACTGATAGGATCAGAGGTCTATGATGTAAGTTCGACAAAGGAGTAAATGCCTATAATAACAACAACAATAAAAGTGATATCATTTACTCCTTACAACATTCTCTATTTATACTAATACGTGGTTGCTTCCTTAGTGGGGGTAGTTGCAACGTGTCAAGAATCTAGTGGAGTATGTACGAGGTATTTAATGCACGTCCATTCTTGGAAACTACCCGCCCATACTATAATGAATAGTTCTGTCAACTGTTCACTACTTTTTCCAACTTCGTACTTGGTACAGACAACTCAAATCACCTTTTGTCGCGCCTTTAGGTGATATTGAGTTTCCCTCCTAAACATTAGAGAATACTTTACCTTGTTCTTCTTCAAAGGGTAATAGGAAAGTTAGAGTATTGCCACCTCTGACTCACCTTACAACCTCATCGTATTCCTTCTACATGCCAGCTGATATCCATCCCAGCTAACGAGTATGTCTTCAAGTAATCTTTGACTTCCTTGACGATGTCTTTAACTCGAATACGTCTGATGTTGCTCTCTAAGGCTTTGCAATCCTTTCATTACCTCTGAGTCCACCACTCAGAGGTTCTTTCATTACCTCTGAGTCCATCACTTAGAGGTTCTTTCATTACCTTTGAGTCCACCGCTCAGAGGTTCTTTAATACATAGCCTAATTTTTGTTTAAATCTAAGAGCTGATTACTGGGCACTGAATCGGCCCAACAGTTAACTTGATTATGAATTAAATAGATGGTTCAAATATTACCTTAAGGTTAAACATGAATAGATCAAAACTGAACAAGAATACGAACATAAACACTAAGATACAACGAGACACGATCAACTCAAAATCCTGACGTAACAGAATAGCTAACTGTAAACCAAACTTACCCAATCACGAACTACACACCTCCAACTGATAGAACCACAACCTTAACCTACGCACGAACCGAAACTAGAATCCAGTCACGAACAACAACCCAAATACGAACTCGAACTGAAGCAATGAAATAGAAATCCTAGACAAAACACGGCCCCAGAACACAAGCAATATACCAACATGAACCCAAACGTACACGATCACTTAAACGTACCAATCACGAACCAAAACTACAACCCAACCTAACTCGTGTTTGAATCTTTACTGCCGTAAGTCGTACACCCAAAACTCGCACTCTCAAACACTCACTTTTGTCATGATAAAGGAGCATGTGTTAAATCTTAGTTTAAAGACTTCTGTGGATTTTGTTGTATATGAAAGTGATATAAGGGTGTATGTTAAATGAAATTATCAAATATAGTGGGATGAGATGAAGCAGTTTGAGGACCATGTATTATGGCTTTGTTGACTGAATTTGAACGTGGGTTTTAGTTTGGATTTACTCATATGTTTCATTTATCTATAATTTATAATATGTTGTACATGTCATGGTATACTTGTGCTAGTAAATTTAAACGTACAAGTGTGCATATCTCACATGTTTTCTTTTATTCATATTTAGAGATTACTCCTTGTATTTGCTATAGTTACTCATATGGTAATTTAATTTTAGAGTGTTATAATTCTTCCCCTCTAAAAAAATTTCGGCCGCGAATTAAATGTCGAAACTTAAACGGAAACATACCAACTCGCGAAAAGAAATGTGGATAATTAGTCCGCATCATTTCTTCGTTTCTCAAGTAGCCGTACTCTCATAATGATTCTTTCAAAGAACTTTAACAAAACGGAAGGTTTTATTTCTGATGTAGTGTAAATAAACGAGATAACACGAATTAAATCTGTTGATTCCAATAAATACCAGAAACAATAACCGAGATAATGAATACTAGAAATAATCTTCCAACTATCGTTGATTCAACAGAATCCTGATAATCAGGGGCAAACTCCAACAACCGTTGATTCAAACGAATACCGATTATTGAGAGAATCTTAGCAAAACAGCCAAGAATAGATTAAAGCAAAATCTTTTATTATCAAAACTCAAAGAAAAGACTTAATATTTATAGAAAAACTAAAATCAATCTAAATAAAGATTGATTTGACTTTTCTTTTCCTTAATAACTTTAACAAAAGGAAAGGTTTTATTTCTCAATACTTACTCTTAACGATTTAAAATAGCCTTAGTCTCCTCAATAAAAGATAAATCTTTCCGAAATCACATCTAACGGATACGAAACAACATGCAACGGATGATAGTTGTAGCCTCTCAAAGTAGATAGATGAAACAAATTATGAACACGAGCAATTTTGGCGGTCATATCAAACGATACGAAACATCACCAACTCTATCTAAGATTTCAAATGGACCAATAAATCGGGGACTTAATTTCCATTTTAAACCAAACCGTCAAACGCCCCTACACGGAGATACCTTAAGAAACACATGATCTCTGATTTAAATTCCAAAGATCTTTGATCGACGTAGCTCTTTTATCTTGATCAAGCTTCCTTAAGATTCTCTTTGGGAATGACAACTTTTTTATTCGTCGCCTCAACCAATTCTGGACCTTCTATATCAAGCTCTTCAATTCAATAAGATTGTTCAAAAAAATTCCTCGAGACATCCTATGAATTCGATAAGTTCACATTATGCCATGTAATTATTATCACGTTAGCTAGACATCATAATAATGGTATCACATAAAAATTCTCTTATCGTTATCATACTCTATCTCAAGTCATAACAAAAAATAATCTCATCTAATATCTCATGCTACTATCTCTTAATCGCTTACTAATATTACAAACAAATAGTCGTTCCACACTTTCGGTCGTATAAATCTCAAAGAAGCCCCTTTTGATACTTCATGCCCAACTATTATTACAAGCAAACTCAACCAGACACAAATACTCATCCCAGTTTCCCATCCACTCCTAGGCGTACGATCTCAACATGTCCTCAAAGGTCTGAGTAGTTCGTTTAGTCTGATCGTTAGTCTGAGGATGAAAAGCAGTACTAAACTTAAGTCTCATTCCCCAAGCATTCTGCAATCCTTTCCAAAAACGAGAAGTGAAACGCGGATCTCTATCAGACATAATTGATGCAGGCGTACCATATAACCGAATAATCTCTTGCTGAAAAATCTCTGCCAACTTGCTAACTGAGTACCCTTGCTGAATATGCAAAAAGTGAGCAGACTTAGTCAACCGATCAACCACAACCCAAATTGCATCATTCTTCTTAAAGGTGCGAGGCAACCCCATTACAAAATCCATGGAGATTTGATCCCGCTTCCAAGTCAGAATATCTAGAAGCTGAAGAAGACCACTCGCACATTGATGTTCGATCTTAATTTGTTGACACGTTAAACACTTCCCACAAATCTAGCCACATCGTATTTCATACCATTCCACCAGAAATTATGCTTGAAGTCTCTATACATCTTAGTAGAGCCAGGATGAATAGAGAAAGGAGAACTGTATGCCTTAGTCACACCAGTTTCTCTAAGAGAGGAATCATCGAGAACACATAATTTATTACTGTACCATATCACACCATGATCGCCCACCTAAAATTCTTCCTGCTTACCCTTCTTCATATTTTGCACCACCGACCATAGTTCACCATCTTCCTTCTGAGCTTCCTTGATCCACAATATAAGGTTAGGTTCAATCTTAAGGCTAGCTATATAACCTTCAGAACCACGAACACTAACTCAACTTCCATGAGCTCTAAATCTTTGATAATCTCGGGTTGAATTTCGAGACAAACCATAATTCCAAAGTTCTTTCTACTAAGTGCGTCCGCTACCACATTAGCCTTGCCAGGATGATACTGAATATTTGCATCGTAATCTTTAAGAAGTTCCAACCAACACCGTTGCCTCATATTTAACTCCTTTTGAGTAAAAATATATTTGAGGCTTTTGTGATCGGTGAAGATGTCACAAGTTTCCCCATATAAATAATGTCTCCAAATCTTAAGAGTGAAGACGATAGCTGCAAACTCTAGGTCATGTGTCGGATAATTCATCTCATATGGTTTCAGTTGCCTCAATGAATAAGCAATAACCTTACCATGTTGCATAAGAACATAGCCAAGACCTTTCTTCGACGCATCACTATAAATTTGATATCCACCTGTTCCAGAAGGAAGAGTAAGAACGAGAGAAGAAACTAATCTCCTTTTTAGCTCTTCAAAACTCTTCTCTCGCTCCTCATTCGAGACAAACTTTTCTCCTTTTCCCCATAGTGTTGTCGTCAAAGGTAAGCGCGAGAAGTGAAAAACCCTTCCACAAATCTTCTGTAATACCCTGCAAGTCCTAAAAAGCTTCTAACTTCGATCACTGTGGACGGTCTCGGCCATTTAGTGATAGCCTCAACCTTAGCAAGATCCATATTAATACCATCGGCTGATACAATATGAGCCAAGAACGCCACTTGCCCCAACCAAAAATCGCACTTCGAGAATTTCACATAAAGCTTCTTCTTACTCAAGATTTCCAATACAATGCTAAGATGATCCTGATACTCCTATCTCGTCTTTGAATACACCAAGATTTCATCAACAAGCACTATAACAAATATGTCCATATACTCATGAAAG
The DNA here is from genome assembly GCA_026074375.1 of Tanacetum coccineum. NCBI lineage: Eukaryota > Viridiplantae > Streptophyta > Magnoliopsida > Asterales > Asteraceae > Tanacetum > Tanacetum coccineum. The sequence goes on from BQNB010086849.1 coordinate 11,438, forward strand.
ACACGATTCATCAAGTCTATAAAAATAGTTGGAGCATTAGTCAAATCCAAACAACATCACTAGAAACTCATAATGACTATAACAAATGCGAAAAGCTATTTTGAAAATGTCTTGCTCCTGTACATGTAGCTAATGATAACCCAGCCTCATATCAATGTTTGAGAAAAACTTTGCACCCCGACAGCAAGTCAAATAAATGCGTTCGCTGTAGTGGGTAATCTGTTTCTAAACTGTAATAACGATTCAGCTCCCGATAATCTAATACACACCTCCGGCTGAACCATCCCCTTCTTTCTTCATAAATAAAACTGCGCGGCCCCACGAGAAAAACTTGTCGAATAAAACGACGTTCTAAAGAAGTTTGAAGTTGAAACTTTTAACTTTTTCAATTGTAACTGGCACCTTTCTATAACGAGATTAAAAAGGGTTTGAAGCACCAGGAATCAAATCAATAGTGAATTCAACTTCGTGCTCAGGTGGTAATCTCGACAATTCATCAGGAAATACATCAGGAAATACATCAGGAAAATTTCACAACCATGAGAAATTAACGTTCGAGCTTTGGAGCTAGATGATTTTAATGGCTTACCCAGGTCGCTGGAACCATGGTAAATGTATCAAGATTGTTCAAATCGCAAAGATAACACTTTCGTAGGACAATCCCCCGAAAATTTTATACTCGATGCTCAGTTAACCAATCCATACCAAGAATAATACACTCATTTCCAATGGAAGTAAATTGGCAGAATGAATATTATCACTAACACGTAATGAACAATTTCTAAATTCATGACTAATAATCACAATATTTTGCAAAGGAGTAGAAATGGATAAGACATGATCTAATCTTGTAGACGGAGATGTTTAGCAATTGTAAGAGGAATCAAAGAATGCATCAAACCAGTACCAAACAAAACAAACACATAACGATCGTACATATAAGAGCTCACAGAACGGACAAAATATTTTCCAAACAGTCGATGAATAGGCATCTAAACAATTATAAACGAACCAACAAAGACCAATTTAGAGATGTAAGACAAAATTCGAAAAGGGCAAGTAAAATCGGAAATGAAACCTAAATGTCTACCCAATCCTCACAAGTCATAACCTAAGTTCTACAGGACGAACTTGCAGCTCTGATACCATAACTGTAACACCCCACCTAATAATAGATCAAATGTCACACTTATGGCATCAAAACAAACGCAAGCGGAATACTTTATTTATAAAATAGTTCAACAAAAGTTCACCAAGAAGATAAGGAAACATATTGTCAAATACATCCTCACTTCTAAAGGAAAATAAACTCAATCCAGTGTCTAAACGAAATATGAATTCAGTTTCAATATCTAAACAACTATAAAAGAATGAGAAATCTATCATCCATTCGGTCCACTAAGAGCTCCTAAGCACTCTTCACTCATAACCCAACTTCCCTCTTATTACCTACCGCAGAGAAAAAGAAATGCAGCTGAGCTAAAGCTCAGTGAACATATATAAATGAACCACATAGATCAAACATATATAGTAAACGAAATAGAATCAGAGATTTCATATGTCATCAGAACTGAACGAATAAGTAGCCAAACAAAAAAATATAGAAATGCCTCACGAGCTCGAAACGAAAGTCTAAAGCATGCCACACGCTTAGACTAAATAATCATATATATCATAGCAAGTTGTACAAGGGAGTTGCAATCTTCACATGTACCAAAACAAAATGTGCAATGAGGTGTTGGCACCACACTAAGCCATGCACCAAAACGAAACTAAACGAAGTACCTAGGATGCATCCATACGCTGCCTACAAATCAAAGCATGTATGGCCAAGTGCATAATAGAGCACACAAAATAAAAAGGAACGCCGTAGACTGATCACACCACCACAGATAGTGTCACGCTATTGGTGCCTCAATGACGCGGCCATGGTACCTCCATGGCTAGTTAGCTCGGGCATCAGAACAAACAAAAGTTTCATATAGCATATCAAAACGAAACATATTATGTCCAAAGAAGATCATGTCTAAACAAAACGGATAATTTCATATCATGGCAATGTCAAACGAAGCATAAATCAAATGAATTCAAAGGTTCAATCAAATTATTAAATAGGTAGCAAACGAATTACGAATCAAAGGCTAGGGAACATATATAGGAATCTCAAAGGTGCAAATAGATACGGAGCAAAGGTCATGAGAATCCTTAAAATAAAGGATAGAATATATGTACCATAAAAGCAATTCAATGCCTACCCGAAAATACAACTTACTCCCTCTTCGGTTTATCTACAAGAATTTAATAGCTCATTATTTACTAACCGGTTTTTAAAACTTATACGTGAGGTGTAGTTATATAATTTAATATTTAGACGCTCATTCACTATACATATAGTTACTATAATTCCCATTTAATTTATGTTTAAGTGGTTCTAGATCAGTAGTCCCAAGCTTGAGTCTATATTTCATTTTATCTTAACTTGGTTACCATTTCATAAAAAAACTACATCTAAGGGTTATTATTCCTATTTCATATTATTACTACCTTTCTAATTAGTATCTTTTCCTAGGAAACCAGAGATGCATATTAAAGAGTAAGACTTCTACTTTGCTTTTTATATTATCACTATTATTTACTAAGATTGTTACACGTTAAAAGAGTGCCAGTTTTACATGTTTACAAATCAAAACAGTTTCGAAGGTCATTGCTACTAAAGCATCAAAATGTATTTAGGTCTAACGATAACAACGTAACTGGTAACTGATGGATAAATGGTATTGTTCTAATATGCATTTTAATAATCATAATAACTAACTATATTAAGGATTTCATGCAAACGTTACTTGTTCATATGTTATAACCAACACTGATAGGTCACATGAATCTTGAATCAATCATATCAACATGAAAGCTTGAGAGAATGAGAGCAAATGAAGGGAAAATTCAAATATTATTTAGGAGGGAAAATGAGAGTTGGTTACAAGAGCATCACCCTCTAATGAAGATTAGAGGGCTATTTATAGGCAATGGGAGGGAGGCTTCCCTTCCTTATTTTCTAACTTGTCAATACTAGTCCCTAGACTTTGGTTATTTCTTAAAGCATAATAAACCTTATTACAAGCTATATTAAACTAAACAAAATAAAGTCTAATAACAAAATATAATAAAACCACATAATCGACACTTTTCATAAACCTAACAATCTCCCCCTAAGGGTTGATTATTCTGGGCGTTCCCTCCTTGGTCCAAGTGGTCTTCCATTCACGTACATCTCCCATCTTCTCATTTGATCTCGATAATTCAATCGAACTTCAATATCTTCTTCAAACAACTTAAGAAACTCAAGTTCATCATTGGTAAGTTCTTTTTGCACATATCCATACTTGACATCATTATAATAACTCTTTTGTTAGATATGAGTAAAAGACTCGGTCACCCCGTACATTTATTGTTTATAATAGTTCGTAGTTTAATAGTTAATCGTAGTTGGTGTATCGAGAGAGTAAGACTGCTGAACCATGAAAATACCTACAACAATAACATCAACACTTTTTGAAGATGATGAGGTTAGCATTTGCAGCTACCTTTGCAGATGAGTGAGACAGATCCCCCCCCCCCCAAAAGGCAAAATCAATTGTTTTTGAAGATGTGGGAAAATCCTGCTTAATGAACAAAGAGAAGGCAAAGCTTCTAATGGTTAAAGAAGATGTACCCCCTCCAAAAAAACTTAAAAAAAACAGCTAAGATAAAAGAGGTGGATTTGGAGGAAGCCAATGATATTTACAAGCTACAAGAATGCAGAGCATGCAGAACAAATACATTTAGATCGTTTGTTTTGGCTTCAAAGAATCAAGATTAGCAAAAATGGCTGAGCAACAAAAGGAAAAGACCAAGCTGAAGTGCTAGAATCACTAAGATTACAACTAAGGAATGGGCCATCATTAGGGCTAACGTTAAGTCAAATGCATAATTGTCCAAGATTCTTCTAGGATAAAATGAGCTTGGAGAATACTTTGCAACAAGGATGGTGAACTTACTAAATCAAAGAAAGAAGTTCTTTGCTGAACAGAGAGCTCAGGCAAGGAGAAACATGCCTATGACACAAACTCAACAAAGAACCTACATGTCCACCTATCTGAGCATCAAGGATCATGGACTTTTACACAATTGAAGAAATTATCTGATGAAGAGATCAAGGCAAAATATGAGAGGTTGGTCAGAAGTATAGTAAACTTTGTACCTATGGGAGCTGAAGTTAAGGAGGTTCCAGTTATAGAGGAGCCAGTAAAGGAACCAACAGCTCCTAAGCAGGAGGAGATTGAGCAGCCAATCAAGAAGTCAGGGAGACAGAAATCAATGGCTAGGAAGAGGAAGTTGGGTCAATCAACTGCTAAGGAGGATGAAGAGTATGAGAAAGAAAAAGAGGAGTTGAGTCTGTTTTTGATCATTGCTTTTGATGAGCATAAGGAAGTGGACTATGAGATACTTGATCAAAGGTCTCCAATCATTGCATGGAACTCTGAATATTATGGACCAAAATCATTACATGATGAAGTTGAGGTTCTAGAGGAGATCAATATGAATGTAGTCACCAGATTAAATGGAAGCAAAAGGTACTTTAGTGTATTGTTCAGAGTCTTATCTATTTTTGACAGAGATGATTTTTCTGCTCTATACCAGCTAGTGATTAATAAATATCAAGATGAGATGCCTAAAGGATTTGATTTAATACTTTGGGGAGATTTGACAACAATGTTCCATCCAAATGAAGAAGATGATTTCTGGAAATCTCAAGAGAAGTGGAATATTGTGAGCTGGAAGTTACATAAATCATCTGGTGTTCATACTCTGAAGACTGACACTGAAATGGTCATTCACATGCTAGTTGAGAAGAAGTACCCTTTGATGAAGAAAGTGTTGTTGCAGATGTTGGAGTTGAAAATGAAATGAAGATAACAGTACTATGGCACTGGAGCTTATTAAATTCATCAAACAACAGATATGAAGAACCAGCTAAAGAAGTTTCAATAAAGCCTGCTCTTATGGTCAAGGAAGGGGTTGGCTTCTTTTGTTTTGTGGGTCAGATGTAAGGGTTGTTTAGTGTTAATAATGTTCAGTTTGTATCTGTGAATTAAGGTTATGGGATGTATAGAAGTTTTGCTGGATAATCCTAATTAATGAAAGTTATGATGTTTATTAAAGTGTAAAGTTCAGGTGTTAGTTAAATGGTTTTAAACTTGTAAAAGTACTATTACTGCTAGGCTAAACTTAATACTGCTAAGCTAAGTTAAAAATGCTAGCTAGTACTTATTAAAACCTTATTAAAAGTGAAACAAGCTGGCAGAGGGAGAAAAAGCCACGGTTTAATAAGCAGTTTCTATAAGCACTCTTTAAGCTACTAGCCAAAAACAATGAAGCTTAAACTTCTATATTAAACAGGAAATGCATAACATTAACGAATAGGTTGCTCTGGCAAGATGGTAACCCGCTTGACTTCTGTAAGGGAGGTCGCGGGTTCGATTCTTGCTGGGGTGTAACATCCTTTTTTATTTTCTTGTTATGAATATATTGGTTTTTTTTGGGTATTTAGTCACATACAACTAAGCATAAAGTGACCAAAAGTGTTAATAAGTGTGACCATATGGTGTTTAAATTGAAGAAATGTGTAATTTGTGTGACTATTGATTATCCAATGGCCACATGAATTTGATGTTTGTGTGACCTTTTGTAATATTTAGCCACACAAAGCATGTTTGTTTTGGGTATTTAGTCACATACAACTAAGCATAAAGTGACCAAAAGTGTTAATAAGTGTGACCATATGGTGTTTAAATTGAAGAAATGTGTATTTTATGTGACTATTGATTATTTAATGTCAACATAATTTGATGTTTGTGTGACCTTTTGTAATATTTAGCCACACAAAGCATGTTTTTTGGGTATTTAGTCACATACAACTAAGCATAAAGTGACCAAAAGTGTTAATAAGTGTGACCATATGGTGTTTAAATTGAAGAAAATGTGTATTTAGTGGTGACTTATTAATCATTCCAAATAAAGAACCACATGAATTATGAAGATTGTTGACCTTTGTAATATTTAGCCACACAAAGCATGTTTGTTTTAGGTATTTAGTCACATACAACTAAGCATAAAGTGACCAAAAGTGTTAATAAGTGTGACCATATGGTGTTTAAAGTGAAGAAATGTGTATTTTGTGTGACTATTGATCATCCAATGGCCACATGAATTTTATGTTTGTGTAACAAACGTTAGTGTACTATATATGCATTTGGTCCATAGTGTTATAAGTAAATGTGACTAAACCAACATTAGCTATTGGCACGCTAACAGAAAATAAACTTTTAGACACACATAATAAGATACGTGACCATAAGTATAATGGAGATTTGGCTACCTTTAAATAATGTGTGGACATAAAAATTTAGTGTGACCATATAGTGCCATTTAGTCACATTGTTCAAGTGTGTGACAAATATTTGTCCCTATTTATATGTATATCGTGACTAATTCTTCAAGCTTACTTGTATTGGTCTCACGGTTCCAAATTCATATGTGACCAAACAATATTACTCAGTTACTTTTAGCCCATGAGGTTCGATATGGGTGTGGCAATACAGTTTCTAAAATGTCACCATACGATAAAAATGTCGCCGGTGTGACTAATTAGTAAATGGTGTCTTTTTGGTACCTTTGGTCACATAAATAGTGAATGTGTGGCCGTCTCCATTTCATCCCCCATGTGTGACCAAAACCAGTTGTATGTAGTAGTGGATAGAAGTAATCAAATTAGACATCAAGTAGGGTAATTGGTAAAAGGTAAAAAGTGATGTCATTGATGCATTTCTTGAGTTGTGGAGGTGGTGGAGAAACTCTTGGAGGAGGAATGTGTGGTGGGATTCAAGAACCCATTAAGTTGAAAGTGATGTTGATGAGGTTGGTGATTTGGGTATGTAGTCAATTGAGGATGAAGAAGTATCTTTGGTTGATGGTGTTTTGGAGGGTGCATTAGGAGCACTAGGTGATGAGAGTTGAAGTTTGGGTGATAGAGTTTTTGTGACATCTTGGTAAAATCCACAAATAAAAGTTATTGTGGATGATGTTGATTTTGGTCTCTTGGAGGCTTGGAAATGGAAGCTCTAGTGAATGCCCATGAATGCGATAATGGTATGATGAATGAAGTATTGGAGATGATCCGTTTGGAAGAGAGATTTTATGGGAAGGAAAATGGTTTAAAAATGAATGATTTGAAATTAGTTTAAGTTTATTTCCAAATTAATGTTTCGAGCATTCAGTGCAAATATAGCTGAGACTAGTAAAAGAGGGTCAAAAGCAAGAGAAATATGTTTTACCCGTGATCTCTAGGGCGGAGTGGGGGGGGTGCCGAGTCCCTTAATTAGGGGTCGTTCCCCGTTAAAGATAAGGGGGCCCCGCCCATTTTTGTATTTTTTTACTTTTATGAATTAAGGGGGCCGCCCTCTGCTGGTATCCATTTTTCACAGAAAAACGATTTTTCTTAGAATTTTTTTGAGAGTATTTCTATTCTGGTGGTTTATTTGCAACAAGCCCTATTGGAATTTTGTGAGCATAATTTAAATCATATTATATTAATAAACACATTAAATCATGAAACCAAAGTAGCATAATTAGTTGATTAAACAAAACAACCAAAGGTTTAAATCATCATAGTAAATAAGTATCTAAAGATAACTAATAACCAAGTCTTTCCGAATAAATTGGATAATCACCACACAAGTTGTTTAGAACATACACATAATCAAGTTAAAAATTGTCTTAAACCACATTTAGCTATCTAGCTAATTTCTCTCATATGTCTTCACTTCTTCTTCTTGTTAAACACTCCTTTTAATGCCTTTCCAAATGACTTGAACCCTCCGCGTATCTCCTTATGCATTCGTTGCATTTGGTTGAGCAAGGTGGTTTGTCATGCAAAGAGAGTTTCATCGGTTTGCTCGAAAGAGGAAAGCATATCGTAGTTTTGGTAGTCGAGTGGATGAAGAGAGTTAAGATAGGTGGTAGGAGATGGGGTACTTGCTCGAGAAGTTTTGACATCATCATCATCATCATCATCATCATCATCGTGTTGATGAGATGACGTGCCTTAATGATAAGAGGATGAAGAAGAGACGAAACGGCATGCCTTGCCATGATCACTTCGAGGTCGTCAAGTTTGTCTTAGAGCAAGAGGACGCATGACTCGCTCAACAATGTCAAAGATGCCATTGTCAAGATGAGGATACGTTTCCATGATGTATCGATAAACGACTAAAAACCTGCCATATGGGAAGAATTGTGGTTTGTGGAGTAGCTTTGGCACATTTGATTCTTTTGACAAAGAAATAAGCAAGATTGTATTGTTCTTCGGCAACAACACAATACAACATGTGAGCAAGACAAGCGGAGAGACGGTCCCGATGTCCTCCTAGTCTGAATACATTCTCTTGAATTAGTTCTTTCCATTGCTTCATGTCGGGGCTTAGTTCTTTGGTGAGAGTTTGATTTGGATTGAAAGTGACCGTTTGACTTTTATTGGTGTGGTCTATCACGACACATTCCAATTCAAGAAGTCGACGAATGTCATTAGGAGTAGGAAGATCGGTGCAATATGGTCCCTTGGTTTCTTGAGAATATTCAAGAGATGCAAGGTCCTACTCGTTTGTAAAAACGGCTTGACCATTGTGTGGAATTTTTTGAAGGATTTGGTGGACCGAATTAAACTAATAAATAGAGTTATAATTCGTGTTGAATCCATAAAGAGATGACACGATAGACATAGTCATCGGTTTGTACCGTGACTTGACTATAGAAGTCTAGAATAAATCTCAGAATAATCGGTTCGTTGATTTGAAAGAAACAATTAAAGTAAATGTTAGTAAAGAAACGCTCGATATTGTTGGATTTGTAGTAGGCTTGATCAACAACACGACCTTCGTGAATGTTGCGGTTTTCAATAGAGTTTGTAGCAGTGGGCAATAGTAGGGGAGATGCCGAGAATTTTAGATACTTTTTTGGATGTAGGATTTTAGTGGAGAGATACATTGGTGGTAGTAGCCCTTTTAGAGCATTTTGTCACCTAAACAAGTCAACAACAATGTCAAAAAATTCCAAAAATAAAAATAGTTTGTAAGAAAAATACTATATGTAGGACCAAAATTACTTCGACTCTAAAAAATAAAAACCTAAGAAGTAATTTTTATGTTCCATAATAGTTTAGGTTTTTAACGTCAACTTTTAAGTAAATTGACAAAATGTATACATTAGATTGTATATTTTGAATCATTTCATAGTTAATTTGTTTGCAAATAGGCTCATCACTATAAAGTTACATTATTTTTTGACTCAAAAATTCTTATTAATTCGTGATAAGCCAAACACTCCCTTATGGGTAGAAATCTTGTCCAATATGTCAAAATATATATGAATTATATATTTTGATGACTCACACTAGTTTGTTATGTGTTTATATACGTGATAAAAATGTAGTGATGGCCATCTCGACTCTAAACAATCATCCTGGAGGTGAGAATGAACCAAAACACTTTTATTTTATACAATTTTACTCAATTGATCTGGATATATATATATATATATATATATATATATATATATATATATATATATATATATATATATATATATGTTTGGATAATCAATACTTGATTATTTTTAACATGTTTTGGCATTAATCAACAATGTGTAAGTTTTAAAGATACATATATGCAAAAATTCGGCCATATGTTCATAAGTATACATGTTCTTAAAATTTTGACTCAATAAGTGTTTTGATTCAATCCTATCAAGGTTGTAGTGTTCCTATGACTATAGGAATCATTATAGTTATGGAAATCCTAGACTAAATCAAAAAATATAACAATAATGAAAAACCCCCAATTTTGATTAAGAAAAAATTTGGATGAAATCAAACCAAAAGAAGGTTGAAAAACTTACAAGAAATGTTGTTGATTGACTTGTTAGTGAAAACCCTTTGCGAATTTTGGATAATTGGAAGATTTGAGGTTTTGATTTTGATGGCAATGGTGATGGTATTTTCGTCACAACAGTTAGGAGAAGAGGGAAGTGAGAAAAGTGTATGATGTTGGTAAAAATGTCGACTATAAAGGGTATTTGGTGTTGCAGATAGGCGGTAAAGTCCCCTTAATTAATTAAGGGCCCACCCTTTTTACATGGTCGATTCCCCATAATTTTTAAAGGGCCGCCACCGTGACAAAAAAAAAAATTCATCTTGTCGATTTTTTAGTCTAGATTTTGCGAGAATGAATATTAATAATTTTTAAAATAACTATTTGTTTAATTAAAAAGTTTCCATTTGCATATTCTCGGACGAGATATTCAGGATGTCAATACATAAAGAATATTTGGTGACTAGACTCTTGCGAACATGAATGAAATTAATTTCTCGAACGAAAAAATTAATTGATACGTTTTGAAATGGGAAATAGTAGATATTTGTGTGAGATAGACGAAGATTGGATATGGATGTAAGTATACTTCACAAGACGATTTTTGATAGACGTAGTTGAGGCGAGCGTCGAGGTGGAAGGGAGTTTGTTTCATCCATAGTGGTTTAAGACTTTTCTGATGCAAAACTAATCCTACTTCTATGTTAATTATTATCCACTAACTCATTTTTCTTCGTCTACGTGAGTTCGTGGCCATAGAAGATTTCCATTTTATAGTGGTTCATGGATAATCCATGTGAAAGAATGGTTCCTAATGAACAAATTCTTTTAAAAACTAGAAAGCCAACAAATGGCATTTCTAGTGACTACCATATTTCCTAACTATCACTAATACTAAGTATATCAGAAACAAGCAAAAATTTACCGAATTAGAGAGTGAGACGTACCTTAGCCTTCAAGAGAAATTACTTTAAAATCTTCAAGGTAGCAAGCTTTAAGGATGAGGATTTATGGAAATCCTATATGAGTTCTTCAATTTGTTTGACGAAAGCCAAAGGATGCTTGTAGATGATTAACCTCGGAAGATATGATGATTTAGCCATTTGGTCCCCATCGTTTCATGGGTCCGAAGTTATTGTTTCCGAACATGTTTTGCATTTGATTCGGACACATGCACGGTGAACATCTTCCACATTGAGTAAAGCTTGGTTGGTGTGGATGATTCCACATTGTGTGATTAGTGTTAGAGTAATTTGGTCTACCTTGGTCTCTCCTAGGTTGTGGTGTTTTGAAACGAGGAGATAAGTTTTCCATTCTTCTCGAGGAGGAGGTAATTAGACCTCATTGTGGTTTTAGTAAATCCGACCCTGTAGGTTTTAAGGAATGTTAGTAAAAAAAAACGGTTTAACCTCATCATCACATTTGCAATAAGGATTTTTAGTATTGTTGTTATAAGTATAACTTTTGGTTTGAGTTTGGTGATCTATTAATTTTTCTTTCGCCTAGCTGAACTTCTGAGGCTCTTACAAAATTTACGAGTTAGTTTCCGCTAGGTGACCTTTGGTAAAATTAAATCCTAAACCGGATTTATCTCCGAAGGTTTTTTGAGAACTTAATAATTTTCTAAGATGAATGACCTACTATCATTAAATTAATTTAGCCCTAATATTTCTGTTTCTAAGCTTTTTATTTTCAACTTAAGGACTTGACATACTTTGCATACTTCATTTACTTCCTTACCTTTTTCTAACCTTATAAATTTATCTTTTATAATCTAGTGCTTCATTCTCTAATATCTATTTAGCTGTTTAAGAGTTTTATTTTTAGCCATGACTTTTAGTCCCTATTTGCATAGTCAACTAATTGCCACTATCTTAAGTCATTTTCATCTAAGATGATTGGTCATTGCTAAAGTATTCGGTTTCGAAAAGTACCTCATTGGAAGCTTTAACCATAAGACACTTTTCGTCCTTTGTTTTCTCATCTTCATCTTCGTCACTATCACTCCAAGATCCTCCAACAAACGCCTTTTGATTTTGATATTTTGATAGTTTCGGACATTCTCCGATGAGATGATTTGGATCTCCACACTTAAAGCATTTTCTTTCGCCTTTGCCATTTTTGTGGTCGTCTTTATTTCTTTGGAATATTTTTTTCTTCATGTGGTTGTCTTACGAATCGTCCTCGTCTTTTGAAGAATTTCTTAAAGTCTCTTACGCCATGGCGATAATCCTTTCATCTTTACTATCGGAGCTGAGCTATCATCCATCACTAGATTCCTTATCTAGCTTTCAAGGCAATAGATCTACTTTGGTTCTACTTTTGCTTTTGATGGTTTCGATCTTTCTAATTACTTTTACATACACCTTCAAATTTCCAATGAGCTTCGTCAAGTGATAGAAGTTGAGTTAGAATCTTTGATCCTTCAACGCCATGACTTTTGCTGCACCCAGTTAGGATGTAATGCCCTAAGAAATTTCCTAACACAATTCTTGCTAGAAAAACATTCATCAAGTCTTTTAGACTAGGTACATAATATGTTAAATTTAGCAAAGGCATTATCTATTGATTCTCTTCTGAATCCATGAATTTTTCATATTTTTGAACAAGAAGATCTATTTTTTTTGCTTTGACTTGATTATTACCATGATGAGTGATTAACAAAGTATCCCAAATTTCTTTTGAGGTTTGACACATAAAAATTCTTTCATATTTTTTACGTGGTAAAGCATTATAAATTACCATTTTAGCTTCATTATTTTTAGCAAGTTTCTTTTTAAGATCATCGTTTTATTTATGAAAATGTAAAATTTCATCCTTTTTTGTTTCAGGATTATTTTGAATAGGATGAAAATCACCATCGGTAATAACTTACCAAAGATCTAGATCTTTTGACTTCACATACGTTTCAAATATATTTTTCCAATAAATAAATCCATCACTTTCAAATAGTGGTAGTCTTTGCATAGATTGCCCTTCTAAATATTTTTCCGATTTCATAGATCGATTCAAGTTTTAAAATACAATTTATTTTAAAAATCTTGTTTGACCTGGCTCTTGATACCAATTGTGGAAAACTAGAAGGGGGGTTGAATAGTTTACCGCTTTTTAATTTAATGTTTATGTTTGTTTATAAACACTTAGATTCGACTTTTTTGTGAATTCAATACTTGCACAATATGAATAATATAAATAAGTAAGAACAAATAAAGAAATAAGAGATAAGAGTTAGAAAGATCAAACCACAACACAAGGATTTATAGTGGTTCGGTTACGAAGCACCTCTTCGCCCTACTCTACTCCTCGAGCACCTAACTCGAGAGTTTTCTTCACTATGTCAACAAACTCCCTTATGGCGGAGAAAACCGTACACAACTTTCGCTTATATCAATTTCCGACACTAAGCTAGATGTCGAGTTCTAATCTTAGCTAGAACCAATCTATCATGACTTCACAACTTCTTCACTACTTTTACGACTTCACAACACAACCTCACAACTATATAACTTCTTCACGCCTTAGTATTCTTCACCACACTACTTCACTACTTCACTTCTATTTTCACACATAACTATCACAATTTGGATGAATCACTATAGATAGATAGAGAGAGAGAGGGAGAGAGAGAGAGAGAGAGAAAGAGAGAGAGAGAGAGAGAGAGAGAGAGAGAGAGAGAGAGAGATAAAGAGATAGAAAGAGAGAGAGAGAGAGGGGGGGAAGGAGAGAGGAAATGAGAGAGAGAGGGGAGGGAGAGAGGGAGGGATGGAGAGAGAGAGAGAGCTGACATTGAGGTGACAAGGGTGGGTGCGGTCGATTACGGTCACCATTACATACAGTCTTCAACTTATTTCCTCTCATTATTTTTCACCAACCACTTTTTGGATTACACCAATCAAATATTTAACTATAGCCATTTTTGAAATGCATCAATCAAATTTTAGGTATAAATTTAGGTTTTTTATGACATACTCATTAATTATAAATGTTAATTGTAATTTATTCTTGGTTGTGAAGTGCTGAGGTGTAATTTACATTTGATGTACCTAGTTCCGTGTTGGGCCGATTCAGTGCCCAGTAATCAGCTCCTAGATTTAAACAGAAATTGGGCTAAGTATTGAAGAACCTCTGAGTGATGGACTCAAAGGTAATGAAAGAACCACTGAGTGGTGGACTCAGAGGTAATGAAAGAACCTCTGATTGGTGGACTCAGAGGTAATGAAAGGACTCTCTGAGTGCAAAACCTTAGAGAGTAACATCAGACGTATTCGATTCAAAGACATCGTCAAGAAAGTCGAAGATTACTTGAAGACTTTCTCGTCAGCTGGGATGGATATCAGCTGGTATGTAGAAGGAATACGTTGAGGTTCTAAGGTAAGTCAGAGGTGGCAATACTCTGACTTTCCTTTACCCTTTGAAGAAGAACAAGCTAAGCTTAAAGTGTTCTCTGATGTTTAGACGGGAAACTCAATATCACCTAAAGGCACGACAAAAGGTGATTTGAGTTGTCTGTACCAAGTACGAAGTTGGTAAAAGTAGTGAACAGTTGGTAGAACTGTTCACTAAAGTATGGGCGGGTAGTTTCTAAGATTGGACGTGCATTAAATGCCTCGTACATCCTCTACTAGAATCTTGACACGTTGCAACTAACCCCACTAAGGACGCAACCTCGTATTAGTATAAATAGAGAATGTTGTAAGGAGTAAATGTTATTGCTTTTATTGTTGCTGTTATTATAGGCATTTACTCCTTTGTCGAACTTACACCGTAGACCTCTAATCCTATTAGCTGGCTATATAAGTTCGCTTGTAAACTTGATACTCTATCAAGTTTACTCGTTCAAAGGGTAATCATACATTGTCATTCAACCTGTGTGATCCATAGCACATTGTAATACTTTGATTCTTAATCAATAAAGCATTACACGATTGAAAAGTTATTACTTGTGTTATTTACATTAGATAAGTGTTATATTCCATATAGACGTGTTAGTTGGGACTCTCAATTGGTATCAGAGCAGTGTCGATTTATAAAACCTTTTAGAAACTGTTCTTTGTTTTAAACAAATCAAGATCCAATCATGTCTGGAACCATACCACCTATCCCACCATCTTTTGGTGCAAGTTCTGGTAATCCGGCTAGCCCTAATGTTAATAGGGTTGACACAATGCCTACAACTACTGACCTTATCAACACTACGACCACAACAAATGTGTCTCAAAGTGTTTATTAAACAATAGATCTTGATTGATGATTAGTGTGTGAAGATTAAGGTGTAATTAGTGTGTGTGTTTAGAGAGAGAATTA
>BQNB010086850.1:0-19033 GCA_026074375.1 Tanacetum coccineum
CAATACGCATCCTCAACTAACGTCGCTACCCGCGACATATATACCTAGGCTTTTAGGGCATCATGCAATACGATTTTGGCATTATGGCAAGCACTAGGCAATAAAAAACACTCTAAATCCCAATACTCGTAAGTGTTCTCATACCATATCACTATACAAAAGTACGTATTACCTAATACGTACACTCAAGGTCAACTCATTTTCAGGTGGTCTTGCCATACACACATCCCTCCCTTCCTCTAACATAGCTTAAGAAAACTACCCCTATCATTTCATGGTCCTTTGTAAATGAAGCATAGTTGATCAGGTTATGCGTAATTTAGGAGATACCATGAATTGCTCGGGCTAATTGACTTTTACCATGTTTGAGGTTTTACGAAAACTCTAGTTTGGTTATAGTTACGTTTTTACAAAATTTCCTTTTTATAAAACCAACATTCTCTATAACCTTAGCTCTAATTACGAATCTATCACACCCCGTCAGCGGGGAAAACACGGGCGTCCGACACAATGATTCACATTTCACAAGATACAAGATCATACCATACATTGTTTATAAAAGTTTATTTACAAAATTTACAATTTCACAACCTTGGAAAAAGTCAAACAGTTGTCCATCAATAAACTCCCAATGTACTCATCTTTAGTCCCAAATACTTCACATTTACCTTTATCAAATCACACCTGAAAATGATACTCGAAAATGTCAATAATAATGCTGGTGACCTCGTAGGTTTGACCTTAAACCCAGTTGTTGTGCCAATCATTTAAACCGTGGATAATAGTGCTATATAACAGTGAATATAAGAAAAAAACCTATGACTTAGCATCCTCTCTAATTATGTGCGATGACCTAGCATCATAGCTAGTCACCAAAACCAGCATATACCAATGCTCTTGGAGTCGCAACTCCGATATGTCACTAACGCACCTAAAGTGCCTACTAGCTAGATCAATATATTAGGGTAGGACCACAGAAGACATGGAAAATCATTGCCAATCACCCTTGCCATGCCAAACACAGTACATGCAAGTAAAATCACAACCCTTGCCATGCCAAACATAGTACATGCAGGTAAAATCATAACCCTTGCCATGCCAAACACAGTACATGCAAGTAAAATCATATCATATATATTCACATAGTAGTCATAAGCACATAAATTATCCACAAAACAAAACCATATTTCGCACAATTCAGAAAAACAGTTTGTTGATCCCACTTCAATAGATCGAATTCCTTAAGTTTGTTTAAGGTTTAGTTATATTAGATAAATCTAGCACAACTATAGTAGAAACTATGTTTGAGTGTATTAAAGATTATGCGGAATCTAATCTTTAATATTAAGAAGAATTCTTAATGAAACAGTAATTCTATGAACACACAATTCAACAATAAAAGCTCCAATATTATTATTACAAATAATACGAATACTCTCCTAGTATTAGGGTTACAAAACCTTGAAGCTATAACGATATCAAAAACAAAAGATGATATCAAACTCTATGCCCTAGGACCTCCTTTTATACACCAAGGAGTCCTAGTCGATTTACAATATATTCCTAAGATATAGAATATTCTCTATGATCTATTCTATAAATAACTAATACTTATCACGTAAGTAATCTTGATCTCCAATCAATCTTTATCCTTTCTTCTGTCTTTATCCATTCTCTTCTGACAGTAGAAACTCTTTCAGCAGTCTTAATCTTTGAGCAGTTGTAACTTTTGTACTAGCAGCATTAACTTAGCACCAGCAGTAGTAACTTATACACCAGCAGCATTAACTGTGTACAAGCAGTAGTAACTACTTAGAATATTTTCTTCAATCTTCACCAGCAGTACTAACTTTACACTAGCAGTACTAATATATACTAGCAGTAGTAACTGTGAACTAGCAGTACTAACTTTATACTAGCAGCACTAACTACTTAGCATATTTTTCATTAAAGTTAATGAACAACACTAACTTTTGCTTAGCAGCAGTAATACAAACCTTAGCAGCAGTAACTTCAAGAAGGCTTTTAATCCCAACAATCCTCCCCTAAACTTGATATTCTTCTTCAAAATCTCAAGTTTCTTCATTAAAAGCTTCATAATCACCAGGAGGATGCTTCCAAACACTTCATTCAGGTACATAGCCTTCCTTAAGCTGTTTCTTGACCAATCTAAGAAGCTCAAATGCCATTTCACACTCATAATCAAACTTGAGTTTTCCATCATTGAAATTATGTAGTGTGTGATTTGTAGTGGACAATCTTCTCAAACCAATAGATATATAAACTTATTCTAATTGTACACAATGAATCCGACAAAGAGTCATAAAGCTTCCAGTTTCAGTTACTTTACTATCTTTGTGATTCTTCCATACATTATCTTCAACATGATGTTCAAACATGGTCTTCAAATTAAAAAGTAAGAAATTATCCATGTAATTCACTGGCTCCGTCTTCTTAAATCTTGCTTTGTCAAAGTTTTAAGCATCTTTCCAAAAGTTAAATACATTTGAGTCTTACCATCTACTCTGATAATTTAGAAATAGCTTTTCTTTCCTTCTTTGTAGATCTTGTAGTCAACAATGGTTGGAGATTTAGTAGATAAAGGTGTAGCATCAATAGTTACATCATCTCCATCATCTGGAAATATTTCTAAACATTGCTTGAGCTCTTCAGACTCTTTGTCTTCTTCTAACTTTTGCTTTTTAGAGCTTTCTTGTTCTAGCTCTTCTCTTGCTCTCTTTAAACTGCTCTAATGTGCTATCTCCGCTTCTTCCTTCTTGGAACTTTCTTCTATTAACTCAGTTCTATAGTCAACAAAGGTATTCACCCTTTTCATTGTTTGTCAAATAATTCTTGAATATAGGCAAAGGACTTGTTCTTCATACTTTTGGGCTTCCATCCTTCCATGTTATTCAGATAAGTACACATGATACTCCTTTGTTGAGCTCTTGTTGGTGGTCTGTTCCTCTTCTCTTCTGCTCTCTTAGCTGTAAACTGTTTTCTTCTTTGTTCTAAGAATTGTACAAACAATCTTACCTTTTCAGCATTAGTAAATTCATCTTGCTCTTGAGCTTGCAGTCTTTGAGCCAACTGATAATCAGCATCAATTTTAGCCTTAAAACATCATCCAAGCTATTGTGGGCATATCTTTAATCGTGTTGCAGATTTTGCTTGATTTGGCAGCTAGCCTATTCTCTCTTTTTTCTAGTAGTATTTGATAAGGATTGTGTAAGAGATGCGACAAGTTCATTCAGGAACGCAGATGACTATCAGAGAGTAGTGTGTCTTATATTCTGTATAGCATTTTCTTTGTACGGGGATAGGTTCCACTGAGAACCAAAGTTATTGGTCTTTACCACCCAGTTCGTGACCTGATATCACCAGATGAACAGGCAGCCTAGAGCGTTGTTGCTCGAAGAAATCTCACGTATGCGGTGTAGGGCTTGCTCCCTATTCCACATGACGCTATCAAGCCACACCTTTTGTACTTGCGTCGTCTCCGATGTAACCAGCCTGTTATTGTTGTAGCATCAGTTGTCTGTTGTATAGTGTTGGTGTCCTGTTAGTACTGCTTGGCTTCTTGTATCACAACCTTATCAGCCTTGGGTTTTGCACTCTTCAACTCTGCCAGTGCTTAAGCCAAAGTTATTTCAACATTAATTATTGCAGTGGTTGTAGTTGTAGTTGTAGCAACACTAACTGGAATTGTAACAGTGGTAACTTTTTCAACACTTCTTGTTTCCTAAGCAATGTTACCAACATCTACACTTTTAACAATCACCTCATCACCATCTAAATCATTAACACCAAACATATCTTCATCAGTCTGAACATTGACCAAGTAAATGTCTTTATTAGCATCAATATTAGCTATCCTCCTTTGTTTGGATGCATCCTCTTCACCTAAACCTTCATCTTCATAGGATTCTACCTTTCTTGATGAACCAACTCTGTATAATCTTTTAAGTCCATGAGTTCTTGACTTATTCCTCCTCTCTAGCTTATTGACTCTCTTTTTCAAACTTGCAATCTCAGTAGCTTGAGTGGTCTTTGTAGTCTCCAAAGCAAGAACTCTTGATTGTAAAGTTGTACATAATGCCATCAATTCCTTAAGTTTCAGTCTATCCCTTCACACTTTGAGTGATGTTACCTCAGTATATTTTGCGAGCGTGGTCTTAGAAAGTTTAGATACATTCTTAGACCTAGTCTGAGCAATTGTATCCCCTATGGTTTCTTGGCGCCTGGGACCACTACCTGAACTAGTTCCTGAGGAACTTGGTTCATTAAGTGTTGCCTTGGATTGGGTCTTATCTATGTTACCACTGTCCTGCTTTACTTCTAAGCCAGTAGCAGTATTGGCATCCCTTTCCAAACTGTCATCCATCTCCTCATTGACAGCCTCATCTACTACTTTGGTTGTAGGACACTAGGCTAAGGTACCTCAGTGTCCTTTCTCTTTGACCTTCTTGATCTTTGTTTCTTTTGAGGTTGAGATGTTGATGGTTGAATAATGGTGTGTGTGTGATGGGGATCAGTTGGCATTTCTGAACCTTTACCCATTTCTTCTTGATCTTGTACCATCATTGTTTGGAATAATGGTGTTTCCCTTCCAGAAAAACCTTTTCCAACCCTTCTCATATTCCCAAATATCTTCTTAGTGTGAGAGGGTGCAATGTAAATTCTCTTGTGAGTAGGCATCCCTTCAAGTTTTTGATTCACAAACATTTGTACAAACCTTGGATACATCAAAAATTTTCTAGACACATTATCCAAGTTCTTCACCATACTTTCAAAAATGTACTTTGAAAAGTTAAACTTCTGGTTTGTAGCTAAACAGATGATTACAGATGCCATAGTGCTACTAAACTCATTCCATGCAGTAGTCTTAGAACTTAGGCATTGTAAAATAGTATGAATCAAAAATTTCCATTATGTGGAAAATAATGCCTTATAGAAAGTAAGCTTCTGTGAAATTTTCTCATACCCCATTAATGTAAGTTGTTCAAAGATAGTAGCATTGGGTAGACAATCAACACCTTCAACATCTTCTAATTGAAGATCTCTTCTTATAATCGTCTCAGTAATGATGATCTTCTTTCCATCGCCCAGAATTGTTCAATGCACGAAGTGTATATAGTGGGATTAACGGTTAAAGCATACTTTATGGTGTGTGCATTTAGAAAATCCACAATTTGTTCAAACCCTTCACTTTCAGCAGGTTTAGACAAAAATGCGACCATGTTGTGAGTATCTGCAAACTTTAGATTCACCATTTGTGCTGGGTTTTAATGATGAATGATGAAATTAAGTCAGGGTTTGAGATTAGAGAGTATATGAGTGAATGAAATCGATTAAATGAATTATTGAAACTCTTAATCAAAGTATTTATGAAAATACCCTCAATAGCATTAACGTTCACCAATAGTTGTAAGTTTATGCCTAGCAACATTAATTTTCAACAGCAGTAGTAAGTTATGCCTAGCAGCATTAACTTCAATTCCAGTCCAAACACTCTGTCTATTTTTAATATATTCATCTCTCTTTCTGTTTTTTAACTCACCATTTCTCTCAATTCTTTTACTCACCAAATCACTCTGTTTGTTTTTATTTCACACAGCTCTCTTTCTGTTTTTATTCTCACCAATTCTCTCAATTCTTTTTCTCACCAAAACTCTCTTTCTATTTTTACTCCACACAGCTTTTCTGTCAATCTAACACTTTTCTTTGTTTTTTCTGCAAAATGTTAGTCCAAAAACCAAGAAAACACAACACATAGCAATTCATAATAATCACAATATTAATTACACTTAACAGTATTAAGTATAACTAACAGTATTAACTCAGCATTATTAAGTATAACTAGCAGCACTGATTATACTTAACAGCAGAAACTTTTAATGACACGAATAACAGTACTAATTCATACAAAACTCTACAAAAACATAAAGAGATAACAGAATTTAAGGATTTAACATTCCAATAATAGTAATCAAATATTAAAATCTACTTACATCAAAAGCTTTTGTAAGCAAATCTGCAACATTCTTGTCAGTATGGATTTTGAACATTTGAATCAACTTCTTTTCATCGTAATCCCTAATAAAATGATGTCTGATCTCTATATGCTTTGTTTTTGAATAAAAAATAGGATTTTTAATTATGAAAATGTCTGATCTATATGTTTACGTTTTTGTGATTTTGACCCATCTCACGTGCGAGTTGGGTAAAACTTATAGAAGAAAACTTGTAGAACATGATTTTTCCTTTAAATGTAGCTTTCGACCATTTCGTGAATCATTATAACGAAATAGTTACACCTTTGTAAAAATTAACTAAAATCTAGAAATTTTATAAATTTTCTGCATAAACCCGACTAATAAAAGTGAGCTGTTTGGAATTTAAAATAAGGTTTTTGGGCGTTTTCAAGTCAGAACGAACTATAAAATCCTTAACGAATATTATAGTATCACTTATATATTTTCTATGTGCGTCAGAAACTTTCTAAAATATTATTAAGTAAACGAGATAGGATTTATTAAAGTTAGTGACGTAAAATATGATAGTAATGAATTAATGACGAATAAAATTAGTAACTAGACTTTGGTAAGATACTTAGCGTGTTTAGGCTAAATATAAATTTAACGGAAATATTTAGAAAACAGATAATGTACGGGATTTCTTTAGATTGGTAAAATAGTGACTTTTGCTTTAGCGTCGAAACTTAATAAAAACTATGTAACTTTTACAAAATCGTATTTTGACTAGTATACTAAACGCAAACATATTCGGGTGATGAGAACCTTATAAAACTAAATATGCATCTTTTTGCCATCGTTGGCTTTCACTCAAAGCACATTATATTCCAACTAGGTCGTGTTAGGACATTCGAGCTCATCTCTCACTTGTTGATTTATTTCGATTCACCGCTTCGCTTAAGGTGAGTCTTAGTAGCCCCTCTTTTTACTCATGTTTTTCCTAGGAGGAAAACGATACTTAAACATTATTTTAAAATGTTTTATGTTGTGTTAAACTATTCTTTTGGACTTTTTGTGAGTTTATATTGCTATATGTGTGATTTTGTACCTAAATTATGGAAGTAAATTATCTCGGGAGGAGACACCCTTTTCATCGGGGTAGGGCGCCAATATACCTCTGGGAGGATGCACCCATGTTATTGAATTTTATTATGTGATTTGTTATGATGTGATTGATATTATGTGATGTGTTATTATGTGAATTATTATTGTGTGATGATACTAAATGCCGTATATGCATATCTTCTCGCTATTGTCCTACTTAAACTATATGCACAGCAAGTGGGTCTTTTACTTAAACCTACGAGCTCACCAACATTATTGTTGACTTTTTCAAGTATTCATTTTCAGGTAATCAAGTTACTGTGTCTAAGGAGGAATAGAGCCTTCTTGCATTGCTTAGAGAGACTTAGGATGTAACACTCTCGGGTTACTTGTCCCTTGTATTAATTATCTATTTGATGTTAATTGTACTTGTTCTGGGTTGTGGAATTATTATGTCTACGTGACTATGTTGTCGTGGTAATGACTATCGACGATACAAGTCTATGCTTGTGTCAGGAGTCGTCATGACATATTATGTAAATCTTTCATTTAGTGAATTCTCTATAATCTTATATCAATGTGTTATGACGATCATGTCCGTTACATCTCGTGTTTTCGCCTTAGACATGGTGTGACAATAATCCACTAAAATTGTGAGGTAATTCTAGCCTTTGATGCATACTTGTTGCATATTTTATAAGAGTGCCGGTAATTTAATAGCTCTATAACTTATGCTTGACTATCATTTACTGGACCGTAATGAGGTTAAGTGCGTACATCCCGTCGTTCGAGACGCCTCCCCTCCTAGACATCGGTCCCCCGGTGCCACCGCCTCCGCCCTGTGGACATTTCCTTTCACTAAATTGTGAGGTCATTTTAGCCACTCGTTGATGCCATAATTGTGTGCATCTGTTTATAACCGTGACTCGGTCCTCATTTCGCAATAGATCTATTAACTTATGCTTGACTATCATTTACTAGACCGTAATGAGGTTAATTTTTAGACAATTTCGCATGATAAAAGGTAAAACAATCCCCATATGATCCCGCTATTCTGCAGCACTCGCTTTTAGTGCTAAAAATTCCCAACTTTGACATGCTCCATGCTTAAGTTTTGTGCCAGCCTTAGTCAGTGTCATTGTGATCCATTTGATGTTATAATAGAAAAATCAAGAAAAAGTGATATGTTATGTTATTACAAGGCTTTTTGATCGGCACACGATATCATTACATCTCCCATGTTTCACCCGCATTATATTCCCATGTTATGCCTCTTTAAGATTTTGTCTGATGCTCACGCCCCATCGATCATGTTTATGTGTCTTGTTCAAGCATATAGTAGCTATCTAGATTATGTCTGTGCAAATTGAGTGATCTCACAAATAAAAACCCTAAATGAGTGACTTGTGTGAATAAAAATAAAAATATCCCTTCTGTGAGGTGCTTATGTTATATGTCTATGCCTGAAAAGTTATAAATCGGATAAACACTTGTGAAAATAAAAATTATTGATTTTTCTCCACGTCCACGGTATATGAATTTTGTTTTCTCGCTTTTATTGCTTAAGGGAAAGCAATAGCTAAGTATGGAGGGATTTGATAACGCCTTAATTATACATATTTTTGGTGGCGTTATTTTATATATTATTAGCATTTCTCGTGAACTTTCGATACTTAATAGCATGAAATATGTGCAGGTTCACTTGAAGATAGTCTGAGCATAAAGTGTCAAAGATACAAGTGTTTATGTCGTGTGGAAGTCAAGCTAATCGAAGACAAAGAAACAAGCCCAAGAAATAAGAGAAGTGCACCGTTTTACTATGAAGTGCGTCGCACTTCTGCCTGAAAGTCAATAATAAGTCAACACCAATGTGCGCCGTACTCTACTACCTTGTGCGGCGTACTAATCTAAGCATTTATGAAACTTTGGCGCCAAGTACTAAAGTACGCTGCACAAATAAAAATGTGAGTTGCACTTCTGCTCTTTGATAAGTGTAGAATACACATATCCGTTTGTACCTAAAATGACCCAATTAAACCCAAAACAGACCAAAAATGGCAAAAATATGCTTGTATTTGTGTTTTGTGTGTGCAGGTACGGATAAATCAAAAATCACAAGAAAACAGTCAAAAACGAACAAGCACGGACACGAGAATCAGAAGAGTACAAAAAGAAGCCAAAGAAACCAAGACGGTCAATAAAAGTCATAAGCCCACTTAGCCTAGCCCATTTCTCCTTTTAATAAACCACAAGGGTCAGTTTTGCAATTTCTTAAACTAGATTATAACTAGAAAAGAGAGAAAAGGAAGAAAGGGACTAGAAGTGTCACAATCTCAAAGTCCAACTGATTTTTACCCAAGCAGTTAAAAAAGGGCGCGAATGAACAATTACTGTTCATTCGTCTTCCCCAATTCACCCTCCATTTACATCAAGGGGCAAATAGAAATTGAAGGTTACAAAGGACAATTCGGGTGACAAGGACTGACATGGCAGAGAATTACATCACCAAACCCTCCCATTGGCCAATCCCCATCAAAGAAGCTCACGTGGATTTTGAGGAAGCACAAGTGAAGGATAGATTTTACACTAAACTACTCACAAAAGAAACACAAGCTGTCATCATCAAAGAATGACAGCTTGGCAATCCTTGACGTCACAATTTGATCAAACGGCTACAAATGAAGCTCAAATGATTGAAGAAGTGATTGGCCAATATTGAAAGATTGGAGAGCAAAGGAAAAGGGTCTGGAAGCTTCAGCTTGGCACTATAAATAGGCCTTACCTCTCACACACAAGGATAGAGAGTTTTTTTTAGTAATTTAGTCTAGCTTAAATTTGTAATTTTTCTATATGTAATTCTCCTTAAAATATGTTTGTAATCTCCTTTTAAAGTAATGTAATCAGTATTTTATTAATGAAATTTAGCTTAACGTCATTCATAAAGGTATCTTTCTTGTTATTTCAAAAGCTGTTGCTTAATAAGTCAATATGTTCTCAATAAGTTAATAAGCTCCTTTTTAAGCTTCTTTCAGTCTTATAAGCTGAAAATAGAACTATTAAATTTAGAATTAATCTTACTTCACCTTAAAATCAGTTTTAAATTACCCATTTATCACATACCTATTTGGATATGAGCTTTTTGGAAGGGGATCTTAACTTGGATTTTACATACCAAGGATATTACCCTAGTTATCTAATAAGTAGGGAGATGGTAGCTGCTTTATTGGTACTCTTGTTTACGCTAGAGGAGTTTGTAAGTTTCTCTTTCATTTTCCTTTAATTCTAGCTTTAAATAATGATATCATTGCTTTCTATATTTAGATCTGCTTATTTGCTTATTCTCTTTGCTTATTAGTGCTTATTTGAGTTTTATCTAGTTAAATCATCTTAGTTGTTTATCTGTTTTCAATTTCCTTAGTTTAAATCATAGATTTTCATATTATTGTCTTAAAAACCTCTAAAAAACCAAAAATATAATAAAGTGCTTAATCTTTGTATTATTCGCTTATTAGTGTTAAATCATGCTTATTAAAGTAGTTTTAATCTGTTAATTATCTGGTATTAAGCACTTGTTTACTAGATTTCGAAGTAGTAGCTTAATCATAAATGTCTTAGTCTTAAAGTGGTGTTTGGTTTAAGCTATTTTGATCTCCCAAATTCAAAATGAGTTTTTAAAATTGTTTAAGTTAGCTTAGATTTCATTTAAAATCATTAGGCAAAGAGTTTTTATAAGTTAGATTGTGAAATTGAAAAAGTTATGGTTTATTATGTTGATTCTAGCACCAGGGGAACTTTCTTTTGAATTTCACTTGTGCAATTGTTGATCTAAGCCCTCCAAGGCTTACATCTTGCTTGAACTTTGTTTATACACTCTATTTGAGTGTGTCTTAGTGCAGGGTTTCCCTTAGGAAACCTGCACTCTTGGTTTGCATTTGTCCAAAGTGCACCAGTACTAAACTAAAAAGGTAAGTACTGCTGTCTCACTAGTTAGTTACTGCTGTCACTAGTATAGTACTGTCTGATACTTTTACACTTGCAAGTTACTTAACAAAAGTTAAAGGTACTGCTGGAGTTTATAGCCCAAATTAAGCCATCAAAGTTTGGATGTTTCTAGTTATCTTTTAGCATCTTATAGTTTAGTTATTGCTTAATACAGATTAGGACTTAAATTTCATTTTCTAGCTTATTTACATAGCTTATTTTTGCTGTCAAAAGTCTTTCAAAAGCTAAAAAACCAAAAACAGTACTTAGAAATTTTAAGGTTTTAATTTGTTAATTTAGCTTATGGGTCTAGATTTTATAGCTTATATAGTTAGATATTAAGTAGTTTAATAAGTCCTTATAGTTTTAGAGTCTAGTTTAGCTTCTATTTAGGGTTTTTAAGCCTTATTTCGGTATATTTTGTGTCTAATCTTGCTTAATTTTCTGAGTTCGCTTAGATCATGCTTAAATTTTAGCTGCCTTAAAAGTATTCGACAATGTCGACCCACACAACCTATAGATTTCTTTGCATTCATAGTATAAGCACATCATAAGCTTCTTAGAACACTTCTCCTTTTCCACATTAAGCTTAATTTGAGCTTATTATAGCTGTTTTAGTAAAACATAGCCCAAACCACTAGTTTCTGTAACTGCTTATTGAGAAGCTCTTTTAGAGCTTATCTTTGAGTTTCAGACCATAGTATTTTTGTTAAAGATGTTTCTCCCTGCCTTCTTTAAGCTTTGCTCTTTCAAGATTTTTAGTGATAAGCACTTTTTTAAAATTTGAGCTTATAGTTGGACTTTGGTTGTTATCGGGGTAGGACTTCAGGGACCATTCTTGTAATTTTCCTGTTTTAATTATTCCTTAGTTAATCCTTGCCCGTTAAGTATTTTAACTCCGTTAGTCCTTTAGACTCTTTCACAGTTAGTCCCTAAGTTAGTTTTTAATTAGTTTTATTTAGTTTTAATTAATAATTAGGGTTAGTTTTAATTAGTTTAATTAAACTTTTATAAAAAGATAAAAATTAGGGCTTTTATTTTTAGAAAATTTCTGCACAATTTCTTTACTTAGTGTAATTTTTATAAAATTTTTTAGGACTTTATTTTTAAGAGATTTATTAATTCTATAGTTTTTAATTAGTTCGAATTTTAGTAAAATCATATCTTTTAATCTAAAAAAAATATGTTTTTCTTTTTCCTAAAATTTTCTTTTGTCCTATCTTAGGTTTAGAATTTTAGTTTACATTTTTAGGGTTAAAATTTAGTTTACTTGCTTAAAAGTTGCATTTTATTTGGTTCCCGTATTTGTTTAATTGTTTAAATTGCTTTTATTTAGTAGATATAGATTATCAAAAATATCTTTGCTTCATTCAAATCAGAATCCGAACTAAAAAACGAGGTTTCAATTTCGCTAGTCGTTGGGGAAACGACCCGGGTGATCATACTTTCCCGGTTAAATATGCGTACTATATATTATATTATATATATTTTTAAGAGTGAATTTTATCAAGGGTAACTTGGTAAATTTCTTAATTTCTCTTTTAAAAGTATTATATTTTATAAATAGTTTACGTGTATAAATCTCTCAATCACTCCTTCACAGCCTATAAATAGGGACCAAGTCTCAACCATTTCATATTATCATCCAATATCAACTCAATCATCAATCTCTTATCTCTAGTTACGAATTTCTAGAAGAAGAACGAGGTTATAATTAGATCAAATAAAAAGGGTTATATAGTTTGGTTATTTGTAATTAGATTACTTGTGACACTTGTGTAATCCGTGATCTAGCCGAATCTTGTATGTCTCTTATTACTCTTTTCAATCCTGTTATTATGATCTCAGTAGCCATGAGTGGCTAAACCTCTTATGACTACTCGGATATGTTAATATAATAAAGAAGCATTTGATGTTATAATGATCTTGTTAATTCCATGTTTGTGTTGAAATCCTATTATATTAAATCTTATAAACCTTGTTTATCACTCTTGATGATATATGCATAATGGTATATGTCGAAAGACCTATTGTGTATTATGTGGTTTTAAAGATTTGTCTATGAGTCTTTATCATTTGGTTGGAGGAATCCGCTTATGTTTATTGATAAACAAAATAATATGATATTGTAGTGACTTGGTTAATTGGTGGAAACACTTTACTTAGTAAATCAAATATAAGTCTTGGGTTAAAACGGTTAATATGTGAAAACGCTCTTTTGACGAAAAAACTTTTTGTGAATTAAGAATAAAAATTGAGATCGTGATTATCATCATTGCTACTGAATTATATGAACTATCTGAGTAGTTATATTTCTTTATTATTGACTTTCCTTGTTATCACTATTTGTCTAAAATGTCATTATTATTTGTCTTAAATCTTGCGATTATTGGAACATAAATAAATCCCATGGAACGACCTGGTCTTACCTAAAATATTATACTACATACATGGGTTATACTTTACGCGTGTTATGGTTTAAAAATCGATGAAACTAGTATAATAAATTTAAAGCTTTTACCACACATCAATTTGCTTATACGTTAGTTTTATGTTGATTCAGTGATACCTTTTTATAATTAGATCATAAAGATTGACTATTTTTGTTGATCTCATATGGGTTTGTTTTATGTTTTTTGATTTGGTTTGGTTTGATGGTGTTTATAGTGCATTGTAATTAGTACCCATTGTTGTTTTGCTATTGGATTTCTGTTTATGTTTGAAGTAGATATGTTTGATGGTGGATCATGGTTTTTTTGTTAGATTCCCGTATTTATAACTTGTAGTCTAGTAGTTAGAAGATATGGTGCGTTTTTCATATGATTAAGTACTCAAGGCCTATATTAGATAAGAAATTTTAGGTGAGTTTTTTGGTATCAAGAATATAAATTGTGGAAACGAAAGATAACTTGATTTGTTATTGGTATTCTATAATGAAATTGAGAAATTCAGTCTACTAGTTATTCAGTTTAGGAGTAGTTGTAGTGAAAGTAATTTTGTATATTTACTGGTTTTACATGGAAATGTTTAGCAGAACGCTTAAATGACATATTTTGTGCTAAGCAAAACTTTAAACAAAAGAAATGCATCTCAATACGTTTCATTTTTTGCCTGGTTGTTATCGATTGATTATTCTAAACGACATAATCACTTCCAAATGTTTTCACAATCGCTCCCAAAATAACTATAATTGTTAATTTGTTACAGCAGTGCATTGATATTTGGTTAAAGTTATAATTTACACAATTTGTTGATTTGGGCTCTATGTTTCAAGCAGGTCAAAATGGGTAATTTAATAATGTAGCTAAAATGGAAATGGTCAAACGGGTCAAAAGTGAAAGTGTATTTACAATGCATAAAACCATCGTAAGTGGTGTAGTTCAGAATACCCCGTTTATTTTCTAGTTGTTAATTTTTGTATGATTTTGCTTATGCTAGAGACACTTGAAGGTGATTGGTATTGTTCAAATCGCTCTTGTCGGAGTTGTGTGAATGTGCTCAGTAATAATGCACCATTGAATTTAGGTGTTCTGAAATGTTTGCGCTGCAAACACAAATGTAAGTTTCTTAACCTCCAAATGTCATTTTCTTTCAAGCGAACAACTAGACTTTTAAGTTTCAATATTGGTTGCAATGGACTTTTATTGGCAAATGATGCATTAAAGTGATCAAATCCTAGTCCATAGTAATATGATTATATGACAATAAGGTATTTAGTCACTTATGTTGCACACCTGCAACAATCATTAATGGCCATCTTCTTATGTTGTTTCATAACAATTATCAGAACGTGAACATCTTGGTGTTTGCATAATTTTCCATATGTATTGCTGATAAATGTGGTTCTTGTAAACAGACCACCAAGATGCAAAAGAAAGTGAGATGTAATAAAAAAAGATATGGTTATTACTAATGATAAATATCTCTGTATGGGTGTTTGGATAGGGGTGTTTGGATATATGTAAAAGTTTATAGTATTTGTAGTGGTAACTGAAATAACATTAATGTGACCCCAACCCATCAGCCCAAAATAACAGCCCAAAACCAATTCTAGAATTGTCACAAGATGCACCCCCATCCAACCCCAAATCTACATACCATCCCCAAGTATCCCCAACTATAAAGATTCACCCATGACCCCCGTAAAACACCAATACACTAAACCCCTTCAACCCCACCCACAGCCAGTCATATCCCACCCAGAACACGCCTAAAGCCCACCCCGATCGAGAACCCCCAAAACCCACGCAGATAGTGTACAGAAACACCCCAAAATACCCAACGAACCACCCCCCCCACCACCCCAGTCAGACCCCTCCCCCCAAAAAGCCTCCAACCTCTTCCCAATACCAATAAAATGGATGTCAAAACATGTTTTGAAAATTAACAGGGAAATTGTACTCTCAACTTTTCTTGTTAAATATTTTGATTTATGGTATCTTATCAAGATTTACAACCACATAAGGCTTTGAACGAAAACAATAGAGGTTGGTTTCTTGGAACAAAAGTTAAAAAATTCATGTAGCATTCGTAAGTCGCTATGCACTGATTAGCAAGATTGATAGCTGATTTTTTTATAAATGTATTATATGTTAATTTCAAACTTGGCACAACTTAGAAAATATTCATAAGTTAGTTTAAATCAAGTACCTATTAGCATTTCATATAGGAAATAGGCAAATAGCTTCAGCAAGATGTGGCTATATCAGTAGGGGACCATTTCTTTTGTAGCGTAATGAAGTATGAATGATATTCCACAATTGATGGCCTTTAACTGTAACGGAAGCAATTATTAGAAGTTATAGTTCAAAATGTAAGATATCACCTTAACCAAATCTAGGTAGGACATCAAACGCATCAACACTATTATTGCTCTACACTTTGTATTCTGCACCAAAAGGATCATCCTAAAATACATCTTCTTGTGATTGGTGGAGTGTTTGTTTTTGTTTCTCTTCTATAGGCGTGTATGAAGGGGTATAGGTAGATTAAAGTATTTAGTTTGGGAGAAACTTGGTGGTTCTTTTAGTTCATTAACAAATACGTCATCAAGTTCAATGGTTGTAACAACATTGTATTTATGATAATCATATTCTTTACGGGCCTACTTTTGATCAGCATCTAAGAGCTCAGTATCGTCGCCCTGTTTTGTTTTTGACATTCAATGACAGGCTACTTTTGTAGTTTTCGTTATTTCAGTTTTCATTCCATCAGGTGATTGAATTATTTCCCAAACAAATTTCGATATTTTTCAGTTAATTTACATTCGAATTCCTTGTAATAGTTGAAAAAATATTATGCATAATTTATGTGGCAATATGGCCATAAATCAAAGATAAAATGCACCCGTAATGAGGGTTATTCTTTCTTCCATTTGATTACTTGTTGATTCTTCACTTGGTGGATCTTTTTTCGGTGACTTATGATTGTATCTTTTGTCTATGATAGTATTGTACCTTAGCTCTCTTTATGGGATTGGTCACTAAGGGTTCCTTTTCTCGGCAACCCGTTTTTTCTGTTTCTATGATGATGCATCAACTTGTAACGGGTGTTGTAATGTTAATCTAAGTCCTTTAACCAAAAACTCTGACTTTACAAAAAATCAAATACGTTATTTCAAATGCATAATTGATTATGGAGACAAATTTTATATTTCATTTGATGTAGTAAACCCGTTAATAAATTTTATAACTAATGAACTGAAACTTGATATATTTATAGTTGATTGTTTAAATCTATTTTTATTTTTTTATTTTGTAAATGTATTAAATTGTTATTAAAATATTTTAGAAAATTATTTAAGTATCAATGAAATAAATTAACACTTTTGGAAAAGAAACACCCGCTTCTATACTTCTTAATTCAGTTTATTTCATTTCTCTCTTTTTCCTTTTTCACCTCAAAGAAACAATTCAATTTAGGTTAAGGAAGTGAAATAAAACATACCTAATCAACTTGTCTTATTTGGGCTTATCACAAACAGATTAAGAAGGTGTGTATGGTGTGAGTTAAATTGAGTCGCATTCGCGTTGATTTGAAATAAACATTGAAGATCCCTTTTACAGGTTTGCACTCTAATTAGATTGCATAAATTTGTTTTTGATTACTTTGAAACTGGGTATCATTTATCTGGTTTAGTTTTGTAATTAGGGTTTTCTACAACTTTACAGGCTTTGATTTGTTTGTATCAATAAAGTCGATTTGAAATGGTAACTAACGAGGCTAAAACATAATTCAAATTGAAACAATCAAACCCACAAACACTTGCAGTCACATTTGTTAATCGTATGAATTTTCCCCAATTTAGTTCCCTCCTAGTTTGATAATTGACCATCAATATTAGAGAAGTTTGAAGTTGGGCCAGTTTAGTTCCCTCTTACATGTAGAGATATTGCCAGAGCTTAACAGTTGTTGTGTTCTACAGCTTTAAGCAATGCACTTAACTCACCATGTTTCATGATAGGTTTCTCCTCCTCCATTCTACATGTGTGAACAAAAAAAAGATGTTGGTCTATGAGCCGGATATGCAGGCTTTAGGAAAAATCGTAAGCATCATATTTAACCTTCATTGTGCGTGTTTTGATGAAATTCTAAAGGACCACAAATCCATAACTACACTAAAAATAGAATATATGAGTGATGACATCAAATAACGTCTATTTTATAGCATCATTTATCCCAGCTAAATTGCTCATTCTATATTATTTTATGCATGAATTGGTACTTAATTGCTTATATTTGTTATTTGCAGTAAATGTGGAGCAATTAGTGAAGTTTAACTAAAAGGCGCGCATTTTGGAGCTTAAACAAAGAAATCAAGAATTTGTTTTTTTGACAACCAATACGCCGTATCCATCAAGGAAGATACGGCGTATCTGCGCCTGAACTTCATAAGCAACCTTGAAGATATAAAGACCAATACATCATATTCATGAAGACTTATATGCCGTATCCATTGGCGGTTCATGAAGGATTTTGGAAGATATTTATCATGGTCCCCACTCCAAGAAAACCCCAATACGCTGTATTGATCTCCTTCAATACGATGTATCGAACAAATTCTAGAGGCTATAAATACCGAGCCCTAAATAAGAATTTAGGATGCAATTTTTATACCGAAGACTGAGAGAAAGGCAGTAAACACCAGATTCGATTTTTAGAAGAAAAGAGAAGCTATGAAGGTCTCACAACGCCCTTTAATCCATAAGAAAACCGTTGTAAATTCTTATACTCTAAGTACACGTTCGGTTTTTGGTATCATTCATTAACTTGGTTAGTTTACATTAATCATTCATCTATGATATTTGTATTCGTTAAAATGGTTATTGGCTAATACCTTTAGGTATTAGCCATGTTTATGATAATTTAATGTTTGGTTTATGTTTGTCTCGATTGCATCTTATAAGTTGTGTGTTGCTTTATATTTATCAATTTATACTCGTTTATGTGCTTAAGTATGTGACCTATCATTCAACTAGATCTAGGAAACAAACCAAGTGGATTAGATGCCGAGATAGCTCTCCATATTGTAATTTATATATCTAGAACAATAGGATCACAAATATTAACCTGTCTTTGCCTCTGGTTTAGTGAACAAGTTGGACTAGC
Organism: Tanacetum coccineum; assembly: GCA_026074375.1. Lineage (NCBI taxonomy): Eukaryota > Viridiplantae > Streptophyta > Magnoliopsida > Asterales > Asteraceae > Tanacetum > Tanacetum coccineum. Next base: position 18,669 of record BQNB010086850.1, read on the forward strand.
AGGTGACCTAAGATCAACAAATAACGTTCTGATTCCTTGGGTAAAGATCTAGACAGTGAACAACTAGTATATAAAGAGTCGTTAAGTAGTAAGTTAGTAAAGTCTCAATAAGCTAGGATTCAATAAGATCACCATTATTGTTTTCTAAGATAGATTATCGTCAACCAAGATTGCTTTATTCGGATGTGTTTAATTATGACATAATTTGCATGTCTAGGTTTTAGGAAGAAGTACCGCCTAAATCTAGGAATGATATATCGACAACGAGATAATACAATCGTTGCACTTGTAAACTAAAACCTGCGTTTTATTATATTAAATATGGTTAATACGTTTTTCTTACATAAGGCTTGACCGCTTCTCTA
>BQNB010086851.1:0-28075 GCA_026074375.1 Tanacetum coccineum
TTTTGAAATTTTTTCTGATTTTATATTTTGTTTTTCTAGGTTTTATATTTTTCTGTTTTCTTTTTGTTGGTTTTATATTTTGGTTTTATAAATAAAAAATAAAGAGAGAATAAAAATATTTACAAATCGAAGTTTCCATTAGCAGTGACAGTTGTAGCTAGAGTTGAAGTGGATGAAGTTGAATCAGGTTGTTGTTGACGTTTATTTGATGCATCAGTAGTAGTGACAGCGGAAGACTTTAAAACAACTTGATTTTCTCCATTGAAATATTCGTCGAACAAAGGACCGAATAGCAAATCCAGCTCATTTGACGTTGTTACTGTCTTAGCTGCTTGATGAACTTCTGTTGACATTGTGGTGCGAGGCTTGAACCATTTTGTTCAAACATCATTTGACATTGAGGTTCGAGGCTTGAACTGTTGTGAACAGACGTCATTTGACATTGAGGTTTGAGGCCTGAACTGTTGTGAACAGACGTCATTTGACATTGAGGTTTGAGGCCTGAACTGTTGTGAACAGACGTCATTTGACATTGAGGTTTGAGGCCTGAACTGTTGTGAACAGACGTCATTGCTTATGCATCAGATGAAAATTCCTTGAAGCCCTGGTTTCTCAGATATCAGTCTTTTCAGCAACCAAACTCGGAGTCCTTCCTTTGTAGGATTTAAAGATGTACCTGCATGTATGTTAAGTGTACCTGCACTGACATCAAGAGTTTGTTTGCATTCATACTGGTTCGTGATATCGTCATTTGAACCATTTGTGGGTTCACTGTCAACCTTGGTTGTGCTAGAGGTTAATATCTTTCCAGTAGGAATCCACTTAAGACCAACTGTCTTGAAAATTTTACCCGTCGGTTTCCACCTAAGACAAGATCTAGGAGTCATTGTTTTCTCATGGACAACGGAAGTCTTTTTGATTGAAGACTTGTGTCTTTTTGGGATCTGTCTTTCTGGTTTCTTTGCAACACTTGTTTGCTCTACGGGTTTGTATCTTGTTGTTGTCTTATGAGATGGAACCTTAGCACGTGAGTTGACTTCATTCAGGAATTTTGTTACACAAGAATCATGATTGGCATTAAAGACACATTTCTGACATGTTGAGCAAACAAAATGTTTGTAGTCAGAAAAACTTCTAGAATTCCTAGAGTGTTCTGCTATGGGCACAGTCTTTGTCGTGACGCAACTACTCTTAGATGCAGGCCAATTCCTAGACTTTTGGTTATTGATCCTAGGTTTTGGTTTGCTACCATTTGCTGTGCTTTGTGATCTAGCAGAAGGCATCACACTAGGTTCTGAATTCCTACTGCTTTCTTGTGTCTTTTTCTTAGCTTCCTCTAGGTAGTGATTATGAACCATGTCATTTGAGCTATACCTAGATGAGCCAGGTGCAATCATGTGATGAGGTTTTGCAATGGCAGATTCTCTTTCCTTAGGCAAATAATGTGTAGTGACTGGTTTTGACAAATCGTCATTGACATCAACTTGGGAGGCAAACCGTTGCTTTGAAAATTGGAAAATTAGGTCGTTCAAGACTTAAATGCAGTCGGTTGTTCTAACAACTCGATTGGTTTTCTACGTGGTTGTAAAGCCGGTTTTCCCTAAGATTGACGTTTTGCATAAACTTTGTATTCACACTATTTCTGTTAACGTTCTTAACTCGTTTTTTTAATTGCTGCAATGCTACCCTTTTTCCTGAAGTTGAGCTTTGAATTTATTCATTATTTGCAATCTAAGAAAGAGTTGTGTGTTCTATGTTCTTGCTCTTATTGCTTGTAGAATCAAACATTTCTTATGTAATGCTTTTCAACAGGTTCCATTTTCCTCAAGTAACTTAGCCACTTTATGTTACAATTCGTTGTTCTTTTGTTTCAATACATCTATGTCATGTTTAACCTTGGCTTCATTACTTGTTACTTCAAAAATTGACCAGATTGCCTTTCTTTTTTAATGCTTGATTTTGGATTATTTAGTTAGATTAACACAATGTGCTTCCTTCTTTAAAAATATTTTGAAATTGGGCAACTGTCTTTTTGAGATAAATATTTTCAGATTCGAGAGATTGATATGAGAGTTCAGTTGGTTATCAGTTAATTTAGCAGGCAAAGGACATGTGTCATGACATTGTTCAGCATTCTGGTCAACTCGTCCTTCGTTATTGAATTCAGGTTGCTCAGTATGCTGTTGTCCTGTAGCAAAGGATAATTGATGTCAGCGGGTCGTCGTTGTTTGTACCCTCAACATTGAGCTCTTCATCAGTTGTATTGGGCTGATATCTGCATCATCAGCAATGTGCATCATTTCCCTGATCTGCTGCTTGTATCTTTGCTTTTTTAATGTTTGGCCCATGCTTTCTGTATCAACCAAACTAGCATCCATTGCTTTACTATATTCAACTTATCCTCTGTTCTGTCTGGAATCTGTCTTTCATTCACCCAGCATTTCTTACTCCTCGATTATGCTGGTGACTCTCCATTCATCATTCGACTTCTTAACAGATTTCCATGTGCTGGATGGCTTCAGTGTGTACGGAATTCTGGAATTTCGTAAGTCGAGTGTATTGTCGAAATTTGTTGACATGTTCATGTCAACATATTCATTATCCAAATAAATCTGTGACTTGATGAACATCTGAAACTGTGTCTCGAGTACTTTAAAAGCAGCTATGGATCCAATCTCTTGAAAACATCTTCTTTGTCAAGTTGCTTTTTCGTATTGAATCATGTTTAGGAACATTGTGCCTATAAAAAGTTTCAACATCTTGACCAAAGGTGTTGCAAAATGCACGTTTGATTCCATTACTCGATTGAGTTTCCTTTTAAGTTGTCGTGGAAAGATTCTTGAGGGTGTGAATGAAGTTTTCAAAAAGATACCATAAATTTTTTTGCTTTGTCTTCTGACACTAGCATCCATTGCTTTCACTTTTGAACTGTGGCATTCTTGAATCTGCAACTTTTTGTCATCCACCTTTTCTGAATCTTTTGTTGCATGAATGATTGTTTTGAGCATTAATCTTCAATAAATCAATAGTTTTTTTTGATGTATGAGCGTTTTGAAGAGTTGATTTGGAGGTTCCATGATAGTACATGGTGGAGTCCTTTCTTGCTAACATACCCATCTTAACTTGAAGGCTTTTTAGGCACGGTAGCTGAAAAGTTTCTCAAATTGTTGTCTTTGAAGCACTATAAAAGGGCATTCTGGCAGTTGGACTCAAGAATAGTTTCTTTGGTAAGTTGTTGTTCCAGTGTATCCATGTTCTGAGGAGTAGTTTCTTGTGAATGTGTCAACATTTTCACCAAAAAAATGACTAATGCACGTTCAATTTCCTTTTAGTGATGCCTGGTCAGTATCTGTGTGAAATTGTGAATTAAGTGCACTAAGGACCGTTTTGGCAACTACCCTTTCGAGGATCTTTGCTTGTTTTAGCTTTTGTTGTGTCTTGTTCATCTGAATACAAAACACGAAGATAAAAAGTATCTTTCGTTTTCCAGCGTTACCGTGGAATTGTGAAGTGAATAAATGATTTGTAGGATCTAAGCAGGTAAAGTGATGTTGTTGTTGTGAAAACTATTTTACGGGAATTTTACAAGTTTGACTAAACCGAGAAAATACAAGAGTATTTCGCAGGATTTTACTAAATCAAGAAAAACCGTAAAAATAGAATTATTGTTGGTGAAATCGTTGTTGTCGTTGAAGAACGTAAGCTTTTGAAACGATTAATGAGCTGAAAACGATGAACGATGAAATTTCTTACAACGAAAGGGCTAAAATTGAAAATTTTGAAAAACTAAAATGTAAAACTAAAAAAAATAACAAAAATTAAAAGTTGAAAAGTGAGAAAAAAAAATGAAAAAAAATATGAGATTAAAAGGTTCTATTTATTCTTGCTTAAAAAAACAAAGGGTTAATAGAAAACTAATTTAAATCTAAGTGTTAAAAATGAAAATTGTTTAGAAGATGAAGGGCCAAAAGTGGAAAGTTGGAATTATAAAAAATAAAAAACGTTTTCCCTCCTTTTATATCATCTTCTCGTTTTGACAATTATAGAAATAAGAACGACGTATGTTATTTGCTTCTCGCGGAGTGATACGGTAATCGTCGGTAAAAAATAAATATATCACGTTGATCGAAACGATGTCACGAACACGATGGTATATCTCTCAAGTCCCGTCGTTTAACGTCACTCGAAACCGAAAACCGAAAATACTTAAACGAGTACTCGTTCGGTCCTATAGAAAAACCACTCGTTCGATCCTTGTGTATTTTACTTGTTCGATCCTCGTTAGTTCGATGGTTAGTTCGATTGGTTATAGCTAGTTCGAATGAGCTTGTTCGATTGTGCTTGTTCGAATGAGCTTGTTCGAACCAAACACACCACTCGTTCGATCGTTGAATGAAATAAGCTCGTTCGGTCCTTGAAGGATTTCACTCGTTCGATCCTTGAAGAAACTGCACTCGTTCGATCCTTGAGTTTGTCACTCGTTCGATCAAACAAAAATGAATCACTCGTTCGATCAAAACAGAAAAACCACTCGTTCGATCCAAAGATGAAAGTCACTCGTTCGATGTCACTAGTTCGATGGTTACTAGTTCGGTTGTATCACAAGGTTGAGCTCGATCTTGTATGTCTTCACCGAAAAAGAAAGAAGAGAAGAAAAACAACAGACGTGAAAAAAACAACACAAAAATGTTGTTTGATTTGAGGAGACACAAAACAAATGTGTTTCCTTAATTCCAACAACAATATTATAGGAAACAAAAAAACTTTTAGAGAATGACTAGTAAAAATTTTGTAACAAAAAGTAAACCGTTTGTAACCAACTAAACACAACAGTTTGTCCCAATCAAGATTTAAACAAGACAAAAAACGAGTGATTAATGAAAAAATGATGCCGAGTGATTTAAAAAATGAAAAACTAACGAAATAAAAAAAAACTATAATAAGCCGAATTTTAAAAATTTTTAAAAAGGGGCTAAATAAAAAAAATATAAAAAAACTAAAAAATAAGGGCAACGGAAACCACCAACACTATACCCACCCGTGGCGAATGATACCAAATGTCGATACCCAAAATCACTTTCACTTCATATCCGAAACTAGAAAATAAGATGAGAAAATATGGAAGAAGTTTAGAGAGAAGTTAGAGAGAGAAAGGTAGAGAGAAGAAAAAGATGGATGATTACTTGCAAAATTACAAATGAGAATTAACAAGAACCAACCCCCTCTCCATACTTGGAGAGGGGTATTTATACTTAATACCAAGAGGCTTTCATGCCTTGGTATTTCTACGGGCCGGGCTCGGGATTACTTGGGCTTTCGCCCGATACACGTGACCGGTTAGATTACATTTAAGAGCCCGTTTACCCGTGTAGCCTATTACAACGTATATTATTTTAGTGACCGAGACCTAATATAATTATGAACGAACTTCCATTGTTCGACTCAATATTTTGAGGCTAACAAAGAGTAATAATTCAACCAAGGTAAACTAACCGAGTTAAATGAATGATATCAAAAATCGAACGATTACTAGAGTATAGGAGATTACAAAGTGTTTCCTATGGAATTAGTAGCTTTGCTTGACCTCTTCTGCTCTTCTTGTCTTCTGAAAATCGACTTTTGTGGTTAAGGTATCGAAAATATGATCAAGCACACTGAAAAACCGTTTTTAGGTTTTTTATTTATAGGGTCTGAAATTTAGTCGATACGGCGTATCAAAAGACTTGGATACGGCGTATCGGGGGTTTCTTGGAGTAGGGACCACGTTCGATATCTTCCATAATATTTTCTTTCTTTAAATTGAATACGGCGTATAGACTCCTTCTGGATACGGCGTATTGGTCTTGAATCTTCGTGGTTTCTTGTGAAGTGCAGGCACAGATACGCTGTATCTACCTTGATGGATACGACGTATAGGATGTCAGAACAGTAATCTTCATATTTCTTCGTTTAAGCTCCAGAATGCGTGCCTTTTTGCTAATCTTCACCAAGTACTCCATAATTACTGCAATTCTCAAATACAAACGATTAAGTAACAATTCTTGCAATAATCATACAAAATGGGTTATTTACATGGGATAAATGATGCTATAAAAGTGACGTTATTTGATGTCATCAAAAGTTATAAAATATTTTTTTGTCTTTTAGTCGGTTTATTAAAATAATAATATTTTATTATTTCGTCTTTTGTCAGATTTCTAAGAAATTATGTTTTTAGTAAAATATTCTAAGTATAGTATTTTTATGAAATTTCGGCATGACTCATTAGTTTATAAGACCTTTCCAATGTTTTAAACCTCATTTTTCAAACACTTTCGCTTAAATAAATCAATTCTGACAAAACAACAAAAAATTCACATTTCGCGTTGTTTATCAAAACGCATTTCCTTTAAATGACTATTTGACTATCCAAATTTATATACAAGTATAAATCGTTACCAAAAGTCCGCTTTTATCCTTCAAAATGTCTAGTTTTAGCTTATTGGGCCTTGAGGCCCAATAGTAGCCCAAAATATTGTTATTAGTTTTAAAACCCGTTTTAGTCCTATTATCAAGCCTATTAAGAAAATAAGTCCAACGAATAATCCACAAAAGAAGCCAAGGCTCACGGACCAAGACTAAGCCATGTTTTGGGCCTAGCTTATTGGGCCATGGCCTTTTAAGCCCTCAATAAGCTATTTTTAGCTTATTATTAAGCCGTTGAGCTACACGAAATCTTAAATATCAAAATAAGCTATAACCAAAAGCCATGAAAATAAGCCGAACCACAATAAGGTCCACAATAAGCCGTGGCTTATTGGGCCATGTGTTTTATAAGCCCAAAACTTAATATATAGCTTTTAAAATAAGCCAATAAGCTATAAGTTATTCTAGCTCTAAAAAAATAAGCTATAAAAATATGACAGGAATAGGTAATAACCAAAATCACTTTTCCTTTGTTTCCTTTTTTTCATTCGAAAATAAATAAGCCATAAATAAGCCGTATAAGCTTATTTTAGAGCCGAAAATAGAAATAAGATAATAAGTATATAAATGTTATCCAACCATCATGTCTAAAATAATAAAATGGATTTTTTCCTTTTGCCCTTTTTCCCACGTTCAAACCAAACAACACCCCTTTTTATTCATTTTGAAACTTTAAGCTTTTGATTTTTAGAAAACAAATCGTACAACCAACATCCATGCATCATAAAGCATTCAAAAGTATAAGAATATGTGAAATAAGATGACTTACAAAAAGATGGTTTTTAAGATGAGATTAACACGAAACCGACAACCCAAACATTGTTTTAATGACACCACGCCTATTAGAATTAACCCGGATGAACTTAGACTTCCATGTTTCTTGATCAAAACCAAAATAGAAAGTGTGTGTGTGTTGTGTGTGTTCGGACGAAACAAAGAAAGGAAGAGAGAAAAATGTAGTGTGTGTTTTCAAAATGATGAGATGTGTGTGCATTTTGGAATCAAATGAGACAAGGTATAGTACCAAGGGGAGACACACTAGCTAAAATCAAGCCTTGTAATTTTTAAACTAACGAACATCCATTAACCAAACGATACTAATTTTTAAACTAAAATAAGCAATAAACAATCTAATCCAAACGAGATCCAAATAATCGAGCAATAAGTGAATATAAATCTGGAATAAGCACCTAATGAATCAACTAGCCATAGAAATAGAAAATGAAATAAGCTAAAAAGCTTATCCACTAAATCTCAACCAAATAAGCTTTAATCGAAAGCTTGTGTAAACTATTTAAGCTCGTATGAAATCCAATAAGCTATTGACGAGCTTATAGAACTAAACTAAGAAAATAAGGCTTTTTTCTTGAAAACTTATAAACCTAAAATAAGCTAAACCTTAGCTTATTATAAAAGCTTGAGATCGAAACTTATTTAAGATTTAAGGTTGTAAATTGTTTAAGCTTATGAAAAGCTTATTCAATTAAAACTCTTAAACCGAAAAGAAGTTAAGAAATAAGCTGAATATTAAGCTCAGAAAAGTAGAGCTTATTCTACTATAAACTCAGATAAGAAACTAAAAAAGAGGATAAGCACTTCAAAATAAAACATCATATTCATTAAATCAATATTAAGCTCTTACAATATTCAAAATAAGCTGTTGAAACAGCTTTTACAAATAAGCTAACACCTAAAATAAGCTAAATCTATAAAACTCATAAGCTACTTATTAAGAAAAAAGTGTAAAAATAAGCAAAACTAATGATAAAAACTATGGGGGAGCGGGTTGTTTTATAGCCAAGCCCAGGGGGTAGATTTGTAAATTCGTCCTAATCATTGAGCAATGATTAGCCAATCATTGGCATTGATTTCATTGCCTCGGATTGCAGGTGTGTAGAAATACTGATCCACTGCTGAGCTTGTGACACATGGACATTCCAACTGCTTTCATAGTACGCATTCACTATCGACTGTTGGATCAAATTTGCTCTCCTTCTTTTACACACTGAAAAAAATGAATTGAGATAGAATTTTATCCCGCCACGTGGCTTCAATCTATTTGCCCATTTCAAGTTAGTGCGCAGTCACGTGAGGGAGATGATTTAATTTCATCTCTGTTAGGAATTTTGTATAACAGACTTAATTCTGCTAGTATTATAGTTAGTTCTGCTAGTATAATAGTTAGTATTGGTAGAAGGATTATCATAGTTAGTACTAGTAGTGTTAAAAAGTTAATACTGCTTATGTAATAGTTAAGTCTGCTTACGCAGAAATTAGTTAGAGTTAAAGATATGCATGAGATATCATAGGAAAGGATATGTATTATCTTTATACACGTTTTGTAAAGCCCATTAGGGTTTCCTTAGTCTATAAAAGGAACCCTAGGCATAGTCAGTAGATATAGTTCTACACAAGATCATAGGACTCCAAATAGTAATCATAATTTGTAATCTGTAAACCTAGGGGAGATTCAAAGGTTTAATATTAAAAGTTCTTTTGTTGGCTACTCATTATTGTTCTTCTTCTGCAGTATTGTATTTGATTCCGCATATATCAATAGTAGCCTCACTCAGTGTTTCATCATTGTTACTTTAGATTTATCTAAGGCAAAAATCCTTTACAAGCTGAAGGTTTAGATCTATTCAGTAAATTGATCCATCAAGTGGTATCAGAGCTTGTGTGGAAACTCTAATTAGAAGGAACTCATCTGTTAAGATGGCGAGAACAAGACATTTCCCCCACCTACAAATCACTGCATGAAGATCCCCATCATCAGGAAGGGAGAGTTGGATATATGGAGCATGAGAATGCGCCAATATATCTGTCATACAGACCATAATCTATGGGATGTTATTGTCAATGGAGACTTAGAGAAGAGCATGCACAACATCTAGAGAGACTTTTGCTGCTCCTGCCTCTATGAATGCCAAAACATTTGGCTGCCTAGAAGGATCAGGAAAGAGTTAATAGCATCTAGCTTTTAGCAATACAGGAGAATACACCTATGTTTCACAAGGTTGCTGGTGCTAATCACTCTGGAGGCAATCTAATTCGAGATTTGGTGGTAATGTAGAATCCAAGAAAATGCAGAAAAATATTCTAAAACATCAATTTGAAAATTTTTCTACTGCATCAAATGAAAGCTTAGACAAAGCTTATGATAGATTCTAGAAACTGATAAGTCAATTGGAGGTTCATGGTGCTCCAATTTCAAAGGAAGACATTAACCAGAAGTTCCTTAGAAGTCTTCCTTCTTCATGGAATCAGATTGCCCTCATCATGAGAAATAAGCCAGACATTGATGAGATTGATATTGATGACCTTTACAACAATCTTAGAGTGTATGAAGATGAATTGAAAAGGTCTTCAGGTTCCAACTCTGCTTCTCAGAATTTGGCTTTTCTCTCCTCTGAAAATACTGGCAGTACTAATGAAGTTAGTACTGCCAGTGGAGATTTTAGGGTTAGTACTGCTGGTGGAATTAATCAAGTTCCATCTACTCCATGTGCTCATGATATAGCTTACTCCTTCCTTGCACAACCAACAACCAGTCCTCAACTTGAGAATGAGGATTTTCAGCAGATGGATGGAGATGACTTGGAGGAACTGGACCTTCGATGGCAGGTGGCTATGTTGACTGTCAGAGTAAAGAAGTTCATTCAAAGGACAGGAAGGAATATGGACTTCAAAGAAAAATGACCTGTTTCTCTTGACAAGTCAAAGATTGAGTGCTACAACTGTCACAGAAAAGGGCATTTTGCTAGAGAATGTAGATCTGGAAGGAGTCAAGGAAGAAGATCTTATGGTGACAATGGCAGGAGCAATGCACCAACTAATGAATCTTCATCACAGGCACTGGTGGCTCAAGATGGTCTAGGAGGCTATGATTGGAGCAATGATTTTGAAGTAGAACCAGTCAACTATGCTTTGATGGCCATCTCCTCTTCAAGCTCATCAAGTTCTTCTGACAGTGAGGTACAACAATGTTCTAAATGTCTTGAATCATTTAAATGTCTTCAAAAGAACTATGATACTGAAAGAGAAAAGCATAACAAAGCAAAACTAGAAATCAGGGGTTATGAAATAGCATTAGAGTCACTAGAATCCAGGATTATTGGACATGAAAAAAATGAGTTAGCTTGGGGTGAGAAATATGAATTTCAGAATTATGAGCTTAAATGTAGAGAAATAAAGATTAACAACTTAAATCTGGAATTAGAGAAGGCTGTTAAAGAAAGAGATGAATTAAAAGATAAGATTGCTAAATGGGAAGAATCGACCAAGAATCTTAAGGAAATACTTAAAAGTCAAATGAGTGCTAGAGATAAAACTGGTTTAGGTTATAGCACACAATTGAATGAATTAAGTAGCAATCATGAAACTGATAGTGAGAACAGTTTGAGTATTTTTGATGGTAGATCAAGTGATGATGAGCATATACCAGAAAATGATAGATTTTCAAAGAATGGGTATAAAGCTGTTCCCCCTCCCATTACAGGGAACTTCTTAACCCCAAGAGCTGATATATCTTTTGCTGGGTTAGATGAATATGCCATAAGGAATAAAATCATTGAGTCACAAACAACTGAGCTTAATAATAAAACAGGTGAGACTGCAGGTAAAACAAATGATGCAAATACTGAAAAGCCTAAGTCAGTCAGTGAGTCAGTTGTGTCTAATCCTAAGATTAACAGAGATAGTGTTATCATTGAGGATTGGACCTCAGATGATGAGGAGGAAGTGTCTGGAGTGCAAAAAGTTAGACCTGGAGACTAGAGATGTTAATGTGGTAAACTTCTCATAAAAACAAGGAGTTGGGGTTTAGAAAGTAAAAGCTTGTTTTGTTTGTTAAGTTACTAACACTTGATCTAAGAATATATTTCCTGACAAAAAGAGTCAAGAGTCTAATCTAAAAAATGTGGTTTAATACTGGGTAAGGCGAGGGCCACAAACCAGTAGGGATAATACCAAAAGGTGTTTTAATCATCAAAAACTTTTAAAATACCACATTTAAGTAAGACTTTTGTGTCCATCTAGAGTATAAAAGGAACAGGATTTATTAGTACTGCTAGGCCAAGCATTGGTACTGCTAGGCCAAGTGTTAGTACTGCTAGGCCTGTTAGTACTGCTAGGCCAAGTATTAATACTGCTAGGCCTGTTAGTACTGCTAGTCCAAATATTAGTATTGCTAGGCATGGTTATGCTTCTAGATCTATTTACCCAAGAATGGACAATGTAAGACCAAGAGGCTCATGTTCACCTATCAAGAGGTCTTACTACACAAAACCAGCCTTTAGACCTAAAGACTTAAAACAAGATGTTAAAACTTTTGGGGTTAAAAACATGATACTAGTGCGGAAAAGGAGCAGTAGTTTAATACTGGTATGGGTAAGCGGGACACTGACCTTAAAAAGTCAAGATTTGGTTTGGTGGCCCTAAGGGAAATTACTGGATCATGTGTCCAAGACGTGGATCATTCTATGCTCAAGGAAGGTTGATTATGTTGACCAAAAGGGATTTCCAAGTCTTGTAATGTCTTGGATCTCTAAGAAAATACTAATTCTCTTACCGTTTGTGCAAGGCAATCGGAGATCTTGTTTCTTTGATCATGCAGTGGTGGATAGTGGTTGCTCTAGCATATTTCTGGCAACAAAGCTTATCTTGTAGATTATGAAGGATTACAATGGAGGCCTTTGTGGCATCTTTGGAGTACCCAAATGAGGGAAATATCAGGAAGTAAAGTTAAAATTCTAAAAATGCTAATTTAGACTATGATTGATGTTTATTTTGTAAAGGAACTGAAGTTTAATCTTTTCTCTATCTCACAAATGTGTGACAAGGGAAATAATAAGTTAATGTCCTTTTTACTAAGTATGATGCCTTATCTTGTCTCCTAGCATTAAGCTTCTTGATGAAAAGTCAAGTTGTTCTTTGAGCTCTCCTAGAAAGGATGATTTGTACAGTTAGATTTAAAGAACATTGTTCCTTTCTGGAGGTATAAAAGTGTTTATATGCAAATGAAAATAGCAGTTGAGTCTAAATTATAGAACAAGAGATTAGGTCATGTAATTTCAAAAGTATATTAATAACTTGTTTAAAGGTCACCTAGTTAGAGGTTTCCTTTAAAAGTTTTGTGAAATGACCCTTCACTTATGTTGTGCAAGAAGAGGGAAGCCAACATAAGGCCTCCTGTAAGGCCAAGTTAGATAGAATCATCAGAAAGCCCCTAGAATTACTTCATATGAACTTATTTGGACCCGTCTCTATAGAAAGCATCAACAAGAAAAGATACTGCTTGGTTGTGACTGATGATTTCAACAGCGTTTAGTTAGGTCTTTTTCTTAGCTACCAAAAAGGATGAAACATCTGGAAATCCTTTGTAATCTGTTATCATAGCTTAGATAAAAACAATTGTAATTAATAATGTTAAAATCATTAGATGTGATAATGGGACAGAGTTTAAGAATCATGCTATGAATGAATTCTGTACTAAGAAAGGAATCAAAATGGAGTTTAGTATAGCTAGAACTCCACAGCAAAATAGTGTTGTAGAAAGGAAAAATAAGACCCTAATTGAGGCAACTAGAACTATGTTAGTAGACCCACTTTTACCTATCCCATTTTAGGCAGAGGCAGTTAATACTGCTTGCTATGTACTGAATAGGGTATTAGTGACCAAACCTCAAAATAAGACAGCTTATGAACTATTAATAGGTAAATCACCATATTATTTGTTTTTATTGAGACCTTTTGGGTGTGCATGACTATTTTGAACACTTTAGATTACCTTGGGCAAATTGATGGAAAATCTGATGAGGTTATTTGCTTGGATACTTACTCTTGTTAACCTTTAGAGTATACAACAAAAGGGACCACAAAAAGGGTTATAGAAGAGAATCTGCACTTAAATTTTCTTGAAGATCAACCTAATGTGGCAGGAACTGGTCCTAATTGGATGCATGATCTTGATTTTCTCACCAATTCAATGAATTATATTCCTGTTAGTGTAGAAAATTAGCTTAATGTGGATGCAGGTATACAAGATTCTTATATTATAGGTTCATCAAGAAAAGATAAAGGACCTACTCAGGAATAAATATTGCTTCCACTACAACCTCATAGGACAAGGATTCTAGTAAAGGATGTTGTTCTGATTGCACAAAAAAAAACTTTTAAAAATTCTTCTTCAGATAAAGATGTCCAAGATTCAGAGGATGCTTTTAATAAGGAAGAACAACATCAGATGCAAGATAATGAAAAGGATTTACAAGATGAACTTGAGATGTTGGTTACTCAGGAATTGGTTGCTAAAGCTATGGAGGATGTTTCAAGACAAGCCTTTGAAGAAGAAAAGATGAGAATTACATCTCAAAAGAAGGCAGCTCAAGCTACCAGTACTAACCAACTTAGTATTAATAGGCTATTTGTTAGTACTGATAGGTCTAACACACCCAATGTTAGTGCTGCTAGTACTTCCACAGGTGCAAATGCTGATTAATCATCATTTGTCTATCTTGGAGGCAACATACCTATTGATGCATCTACTCTCTCTAATGCTGATTTACCCATTGATCCAAATATGCCTACCTTGGAAGATGTTTTTGATACTCTTCTAAATGATGGAATATTCAATGAAGCTTATTATGATGATGAAGATGTAGGTGCAGTGGCTAATTTTTCAAACAAAACACTGGATAACCACCCTTTGCTACAGTCCTATTTTACACTCAGAATTTCATAAGGATCAACCAAAAGGACAAATTCTAGGAGATCTACATCAGCAGAGTTCAAACAACGAGGGAAGATTTCTAATGGCTTCTTAAGCACAAAAGCCTGGGTGAGTCCATTCACAACAGAACAGAACAAACCACAATGATCATCAGAACTGTTTGTTTGCATGGTTTCTCTCTCAAGAAGAACCCAAGACTATATCATAAGCCTTAAAGGATGAAAGCTGAGTTGAAGCAATGGAAGAGGAATTGCTCCAGTTCAAGTTACAGCAGGTTTAGATACTTGTGGATTCGCCTTTTGGAAAGAAGGCAATTGGCACTAAGTGGGTTTTCAGAAACAAGAGAGATGCGAGAAGAATTGTTGTATAGGAATAAAGCCTGGCTTATAGGCTTAAGGTTATAGGACAAGAAGAGAAATGAGGGGGAAAACTATGATGAGGTTTTTGCACCTGTTGCTTAGTATAGAGGCAATCAGGCTGTTCTTATGCTCTTGCATCATATATGGGGGGATTTCTTGTCTACCAAATAGATGTTAAGAGTGCATTTCTTTATGGCACTATTGAAGAGGAGGTATATGTTCATCAACCTCCAGGCTTTGTTGACCCTGCTCATCCAAACAAAGTTTATAAGGTGATCAAAGCTCTTTATGGTCTACATCAAGCTCCTAGAGCTTGGTATGAGACACTTTCTTCTTTCCTGCTGGAAAATGGCTTTAGGAGAGGTACAATAGACAAAACATTGTTTATCAAGAAGAACAAGAGTGACATTATGTTAGTCCAAGTGTATGTGGATGACATTATTTTTGGCTCTACAACGCAGTCTATGTGTACTGAGTTTGAAGATTGTATGCACAAAAGATTCCAGATGAGCTCCATGGGTGAGCTCACATTCTTTTTAGGATTACAGGTGAAACAACAACCTGATGGAATCTTTATTAGTCAAGACAAGTATGTAGCTGACATCCTTAAGAAGTTTGATTTTTGTTCCATCAAAACAGCTACTACTCCTATTGTGTCAAATAAGCCCCTGGTCAAAGATGAAGATGGTGTAGATGTAGATGTGCATATCTACAGGTCTATGATTGGTTCCCTGATGTATTTGACTGCATCAAGGCCAGACATCATGTTTGCTGTCTGTGCCTGTGCTAGGTTTCAAGTCACTCCAAAAGCTTCACACTTAAATGCAGTAAAAAGGATTTTTAGGTACCTCAAACATCAACCCAAACTAGGGTTATGGTATCCTAGGGATTCTCCTTTTGAACTTGAAGCTTTCTCAGACAGTGATTATGGAGGCGCCAGTCTTGACAGGAAATCAACAACAGGTGGTTGTCAATTTCTTGGTAGAAGACTGATATCTTGGCAATGCAAGAAGCAGACGATTGTGGCAAATTCTACTACTAAGGCAGAATATGTTGCAGCTGCTAACTGTTGTGGGCAAGTGCTATGGATACAAAACCAAATGATGGATTATGGCTTTAACTTCATGAACACCAAAATCCATATTGACAATGAGAGCTCCATTTGTGTTGTCAAGAATACAGTTTATTACTCAAGAACCAAGCACATTGAGATTCGACATCACTTTATAAAGGATTGTTATGAGAAGAGATTGATAGATGTTCTCAAGATTACACTAGACTCAATTGTTGCAGACCTTCTCACCAATGGGATTTGATGTTACCAGGTTTAACTTTTTAGTGGTCAGCATTGGAATGTTAAATCTGTAGTTACATTTGAGGGGAGGTTAAATTGTATAGTTTGTAAAGACTAGTAACTACTTTTAGTTTACATTAATACTGCTAGGGTATTAATGCTGGTAGTTCGGATTCAGTTAGTTTAAGTTCATGGTATATTGGTGTAGCATTTTTCTTGTTTTGCACTAACTTTCAAGGATAAGCAGTGGATTTGAGGATAGGATAGATTGCCGTGCTGGAAAATTCTTTTTTAACTATATATGGTTCTATAAGTACTATGTATTAGAAGTTAATTCTGGTAGTCTATCATATTTAATTTGTGGACTACTTGTTAATTCTGTGGACTTAAAGTTAATGCTGGTAGTCTATATGTTAATTCTGGTAGACTATATTAGTACTGGTGGACTTATTTTAATACTGGTAGATGACCGTTGGTCCTGGTGAGGGAAAATTAACTTTTCTTATTTTAAATATTACCGTTAGAGATTTTTACGCCGCGTTCTTCTAACATAGGTTTTCTATTTGGATAATTACTGCACTTTCTTTAATAAAGTAACTTTCTTTACTCTAACGAAACTTCTTTTACACATGGTCCAATAAGAAACCTTTTTATTCATCGATAAAAACTCAATTCCCTCTCTCTACCAGCACTTAGTAATTCACTAGAATCAAACCCAGGATTAGAATTACATTCTTACGATTTTTGTTCATAAACAAGTCCATATGGCCAACCTAAAGTACTCAGACATGCATAATATGGTCGCTTTCCTAAAGAAACCAAATGAAAGTGTTGGTTTCACTAAAGTAGTAGATATCCTTAAAGGTACATCTCTCAGGTATGCCTTAACTCATAATCCTACTATCTAGGACTCCATTGTCAAAACAATTCGGGTCAAAACCTGCCACAGTCAAAACACTTGCTAATGGGACTCAACAATTAATAGCATCTATAGACTCTAAAGGGTATACTATTACTGAGGCATTTTCAGAAGTTTAAACTTCAATAGCAGATGCAACAGGAATATATAATTTATCTGATGCTGAAATATATGCTGGATTAGCCACATTGGGGTATGTTACTGAGGGTAAATTAACTTTTTGGAAAAGGAATTTTACACCCTAATGGAAACTTCTAATCCATCATATTTTACACTGCTTAAGCCCTAAGTCTGGGGGATGGGATCAATTTGGAATTACTATTTCTACTGCATTAATCTGTCTATCTAGCAATAGGGTTTATAATTTTTCTAAAATAATTTTTGATGGGATGGTTCATAACATACAGAGTAATACAAATTTTTTAATGTATCCAAGGTTTTTGCAAATTATTTTGGATATTACAATCTAAAAAAATAAAGGCAGTTTAAGCCCCCCCCACTTTGACCAAAAAAGATTTTTTGCAAACATGAAAAGGGGTTGTTACTGCAGTGGGATTTTATTACCATTGTCTGCCTGCTATGTTAGCAGGGGCAGTGTGGTCAAGGTGAAGGCTCAACACAACCAGCTGAACCCCATCACACATATGTTGATCCAATATCAACCGGTACAACTAAGCTCACTAATCTAAAGGCAAAGATAGGTCATTATTTGTGATCCTATTGGTCTAGATATATAAATCGCTATATGGAGAGCCATCCCGGCATCTAGCTAACGTGGTCAGTATCACTATATCCAGTTGAATGATAGGTCGCATACAAAAGCACGTAAACAAGTATAAATTGATAAACACAAACAAGCAATCAACGCTAAATTAAACATTCAAGATAAACTAACCAAACATTTAAATCTTCATAATAATGGCTAATACCCAAGGGTATTAGCCCTCAAACGTCATCATCAATACAAGAGTAATAATTCAATCAAGGTAAACTAACCGAGTTAAACGAATGATATCAAAATCGAACGATTACTAGAGTATAGGAGATTACAAAGTGTTTCCTATGGAATTAGTAGCTTTTTTGACCTCTTCTGCTCTTATTGTCTTCTGAAAATCGACTCTTGTGGTTAAGGTATCGAAAATATGATCAACAACACTGAAAACCCATTTTTAGGTTTTCTATTTATAGGGTCTGGAATTTAGTCGATACAGCGTATCGAAAGACTTGGATACGGCGTATCGAGGGTTTCTTGGAGTAGGGACCACGTTTGATATCTTCCAAAATATTTTATTACTTTAAATTGAATACGGCGTATAGACTCCTGCTGGATACGGCGTATTGGTCTTGAATCTTCGTGGTTTCTTGTGAAGTGCTGGCACAGATACGCTGTATCTACCTTGATGAATACGGCGTATAGGATGTCAGAACATTAATCTTCATATTTCTTCGTTTAAGCTCTAGAATGCGTGCCTTTTTGCTAATCTCTACCAAGTACTCCATAATTACTGCAATTCTCAAATACAAACGATTAAGTAACAATTCTTGCAATTATCATACAAAATGGGTTATTTACATGGGATAAATGATGCTATAAAAGTGACGTTATTTGATGTCATCAAAAGTTATAAAATATATTTTTGTCTTTTAGTCGGTTTATTAAAATAATAATATTTTATTATTTCGTCTTTTTTCAGATTTCTAAGAAATTATGTTTTTAGTAAATATCCTAAGTATAATATTTTTATGAAATTCCGGCATGACCCGTTCGTTTATAAGACGTTTCCAAGGTTTTAAATCTCATTTTTCAAACACTTACCCATAAATAAATTAATTCCGATAAAACGACCAAAATCTACGTTTCACGTTGTTTATCAAGACGCATTTCCTTCAAATGACGATTTGACTATCCAAATTTATATACTAGTAATAATCGTTACCAAGAGTCTGCTTTTATCTTTCAAAATGTCTAGTTTTAGCTTATTGGGCCTTGAGGCCCAGTGGTAGTCCAAAATATTGTTATTAGTTTTAAAACCCGTTTTAGGCCCATTTTCAAGCCATTTAAGAAAATAAGTCCAACGAATAATCCACAAAGGAAGCCAAGGCTCATGGACCAAGACTAAATCATGGTTCGGGCCTAGCTTATTGGTCGTGGCCTTTTAAGCCCTCAATAAGCTATTTTTAGCTTATTATTAAGCCATTGAGCTACACGAAATCTTAAATATCAAAATAAGCTATAACTAAAAGCCATGAAAATAAGCCGAACCACAATAAGGTCCACAATAAGCCGCGGCTTATTGGGCCATGTGTTTTATAAGCCCAAAACTTAATATATAGCTTTGAAAATAAGCCAATAAGCTATAAGTTATTCTAGCTCTAAAAAATAAGCTATCATAATAAGCTATAAAAATATGACAAGAATAGGTAATAACCAAAATCACTTTTCCTTTGTTTCCTTTTTTTCATTCGAAAATAAATAAGCCATAAATAAGCCGTATAAGCTTATTTTAGAGCCGAAAATAAAAATAAGCTACTAAGTATATAAATGTTATCCAACCATCATGTCTAAAATAATAAAATGGGCTTTTTCTTTTGCCCTTTTTCTCACGTTCGAACCAAACAACACCCCTTTTTATTCATTTCAAAACTTTAAGCTTTTGATTTTTAGAAAACAAATCGTACAACCAACATCCATGCATCATAAAGCATTCAAAAGTATAAGAATATGTGAAATAAGATGACTTACAAAAAGATGGTTTTTAAGATGAGATTAACACGAAACCAAAAACCCAAACATTGTTTTATTGACACCACGCCTATTAAAATTAACCCGGATGAACTTAGGCTTTCATGTTTCTTGATCAAAACCAAAATAGAAAGTGTGTGTATTGTGTGTGTTCGGACGAAACAAAGAAGGGAAGAGAGAAAAATGTAGCATGTGTTTTCAAAATGATGAGATGCGTGTCCATTTTGGAATCAAATGAGACAAGGTATAGTACCAAGGGGAGACACACTAGCTAAAATCAAGCCTTGTAATTTTTAAACTAACGAACATCCATTAACAAAACGATACTAATTTTTAAACTAAAATAACCAATAAACAATCTAATACAAACGAGATCTAAATAACCGAGCAATAAGTGAATATAAATTTGGAATAAGCACCTAATGAATCAACTAGCCACAGAAATAGAAAATGAAATAAGCTAAAAAGCTTATCCACTAAATCTCAACGAAATAAGCTTTAATCGAAAGCTTGTGTAAACTATTTAAGCTCGTATGAAATCCAATAAGCTATTGACGAGCTTATCAGAACTAAACTAAGAGCTTTTGAAAACTTATAAACCTAAAATAAGCTAAACCTTAGCTTATTATAAAAGCTTGAGATCGAAACGTATTTAAGATTTAAGGTTGTAAATTGTTTAAGCTTATGAAAAGCTTATTCAATTAAAACTCTTAAACCGAAAAGAAGTTAAGAAATAAGCTGAATATTAAGCTCAGAAAAGTAGAGCTTATTCTACTATAAACTCAGATAAGAAACTAAAAAAGAGGATAAGCACTTTAACATAAAACATCATTTTCATTAAATCAATATTAAGCTCTTATAATATTCAAAATAAGCCGTTGAAACAGCTTTTACAAATAAGCTAACACCTAAAATAAGCTAAATCTATAAAACTCATAAGCTACTTATTAAGAAAAAAGTGTAAAAATAAGCAAAACTAATGATAAAAACTGTGGGGGAGCGGGTTGTTTTATAGCCAAAGCCAGGGGGTAGATTTGTAAATTTATCCTAATCATTGAGCAATGATTAGCCAATCATTGGCCTTGATTTCATTACCTCGGATTGCAGGTGTGTAGAAATACTGATCCACTGCTGAGCTCGTAACACGTGGACATTCCAACTGCTTTCATAGTACGCATTCACTATCGACTGTTGGATCAAATTTGCTCTCCTTCTTTTACACACTGAAAAAAATGAATTGAGATAGAATTTTATCCCGCCACGTGGCTTCAATCTATTTGCCTATTTCAAGTTAGTGCGTAGTCACGTGAGGGAGATGATTTAATTTCATCTCAGGTGACAATGACGTCATCACAACACTCTATATTATAAATCTTGGGCTTAAATTGGGCTTTTGGTAAAATTCTTGATGGGCTAGTAATGAATTGGGCTGGCCCGGCCCATAAAATGGGTTACGAGCTGGCCCAATGAGATCCGAGGGCACCGTTGGACTCGAAATTACGCACTCTTTCCAATGGCATGCTTGGGGACTTTTTACGACTTTGTCTTGATCTTGAATATTAAGTTCTCTTGATCGAAACGAACCCGTAAATACCCGTTTTTGCTTTGTTTTCAAACATTTTTACCTGCAACACATAAAAATACCAAAGAAACATATTTGCAAGATAATTATCCATATTTTAGTATTTTTAGTCCGTTTAATAGTGTTTTACGGGGTTATAAAGATGTGTGTTTTGACACACATTAAATTCCCCCACACTAAGTCATTGCTGGTCCCACACGCAATGTAAATAAAACACGCCCGAAAATAAATAATTTAACCCCCCTTAACTTATGACCCCTCACAATCAAATAAGAACAGAAAAGGTCCATTAAGAAGGTTCAAAAATCATTTAATTTGCAAGCGCCCCCGTTTTAACCACTTATTTAATAATAGATAAAAACTAATGTACAATTTATTTAAAAGATTCAAAGAACGGGAGTTTGTCATCCTCGACTTTTCACAATCCCCAAACTAAGCTTAAAATGAAATCATAGTCAAATATAAGATTAGATGCTAACACTACTCATAAATACTAATTGTGTATGCATTAGCTACTTTTCGCTCCCTTATTCCTAAATCCTCTAAGGATTTTATTATTATTATTGGTAACAAATAAATTATGTCCTTATTAATATAAAGTAAACCCGGTTTAGACCATAATTAGTTTGAAATCCTTTCCTAAAGAGACGATATGGTGAGAATAAGGTCCACATTAAGGTTCTAATTTCGCATGATTTAGGGGTTATCCTTTTTATTTCATCCGAAACAACTCAACTACGAGTCTAGAGATGGAGGCTTTATTTAGATAACACCGGAGTCAAAATTTGGCTTTATTATTATTATTATAATTGCAACATTATTATCCCTCGTTCCTTTAAACAACTAACACATCGGGCGTCCTAACCGACAAGAGCCAGTAGTCTTATTTCGACATTAGAAATGTTTCCCTCGACTTTGTAGGTGCATAATCGGGCGTCTTAACCGAAAGATGCAGAACTATTTATCAGTCTCTGATTATTTCTCACTATGGGCACCTTCATTTTGAAGACTGCCACATCGGGAGCGAACCGACCAGAGACAGTAAACTTTTATCAGCCCACAGTTCTTATTATTATTATTATTACCTCCACCCTTTAAACGACTGCAAAATCGGGCATCCTAACCGACAAGATGCAGTGGTCTTATTTCGGCTTCGGTTTATCACATTATTATTATTATTATTATTATAGCCAAATTTCAAGTCCTGTGGTCTTTTAACTACCGAGACATCGGGCGTCCTAACCGACAAGACCCGGTAGCCTATTTCCCCACAACACTGACAGAACCTCGATGTGTACCTTACTTTCACCAGAAGGAATCTCTACGAAGGGATTTAAACTAAGAATCGCAAAAACCAAAGTAACTTTATTTATTTAAAAATTTTATAAACGTTTATTAAGCTGGTGGGAGCAAAAAACCACAATTAACCTCTATCGAGCTCTAAAGAGATCCAATCTTACATCCCACGCTTAGCATCTAATCTTATTTTTTAACTCTATCATTTTTCGTTCTTTGCCCAATTTTTAAAAGTTAAGCATAACGCTTAAGTCTAATAAAGCTAAGGAAAGCTAGAGTGCCAGTTACATCGGTCAAGTCAAAGCTATTAGTTCTACGGGACTATATTATTTCTTTAGTTTTTATATTTTCAATTTTTTTTGCCTAAACAAATAAAAACTAAAGGTAAAAATGGGGTTGCAGGGACACAGCGGGCACAGTATGATCAAATTTTGATTAAAATACCCCCACACTTAGAATTGAACTTTGGCCTTAATGTTCAAAAATGCGGTTTTACCCACACTTAAGGACCGAAAAGAAAATGCTAGTAATTCCTAGTGTGAAGGGGAAACACAATATATAATAATATTTTATTATATATATATATATATTATATAATATATATTATATACTTTCATATATTATTATTTATATATATATATATCTATATATATATATATATATATATATATATATATATATAACATGATCGGATTGAGATTCCAAAATAAGCAAAAGATAGGAAGACGGGTGATTGGAGGATTGAAACAAGCTAGGATCATCTCGATCTTAATGGAATCATGCAAAAATGGTACCACACACCAAAGAAAGAAGCACGCCCCCACACTTCGGCTATAAAATCACACACTTATTTATTAAGAAAATAGAAAGAAAAACAGACACGGGTTGCCTCTCGAGAAGCGCTTGTTTTTGTGCGAGTCTCTAGCTTGACTCTCCCCGAATTCCTTTGCCCTTGGGGCAGAAACAGAAGAATGGAAAAATCTTCATCAGACCTTCATTCAAAATATTCGGATGAACATTAATGATCTTGAAAGTTTCATAGGTCCGATGAGATAATCCTATAGTAAAAGAGTGAACTCCTTTTGAAGTGAGTATTCTGGGATTGAAAACTTTGTCTTCATTTTCAGATGAAAATGATAACAGAGTCTCAATCATAGTTAACTCCAAATGAAAAAGAAGTTCTTGATCAGAAGAGATAGATAGAAAGTTACGCTCCTCAAAAATTAAAAATGCCTCAGACGAGGTATTCACTTTTAAATCCTTATCTTTTGATTCATTATTGAAAATTTGAGTTTCACCCAAAATGAATATGTCAGGCTTGAACACCTTGTTCTCGTTACCGAAAGGAGATGATAACAAAGTAGCAATCTCAGATGACTTAGATGACTCCTCAGGAAGAGTCGAGTCACTTGTGAGTAAATGAGGAGGTAATCCATTTGATTCAACAATATTAGCTTCATCAATAAAACTCTTTGTTTTAGAATCCTTGGTTTTATCATTTTTAGAATGAGTGTCATTATAAGAATCACCATACAAAAGCTTTTCCCATTCATCATTATCGGACTTAAGGTCAAAAAGATCATCATCGTCATCTCCCGGTAGAGATGAGTAAAAAAGAGCAGGTTCATAGATGAACCTCTCGAGAATGGAATAATATCAATATCATTCGTAGGCGAAGAAACTGTAGACGGATCTCGGTTTAGCAAATATTCAATTTCTCTAAGATCAGCTTCAGGATCAAAATTATCATCCTTATTTCCCGGTGGAAATGGGTCAAGAAGAGCGAGTTCATCGGTGAACTCCTCAAGAAGAGAATCACTAGTCTTGACAAGTGGAGAACTAGGAGAAGAATCTGATGGAAAAGTGGTACTGCCACTAATCGTCTTATCTCTTGAAAAATCAATAATATTAATGCAATGAACGGATTGAATTTCACTTGAATTATTTCTTGAAGATTTATCAGTATATAACACGACTTCTTCATTTCCGACTCTTAAAGTTAATTTTTCCTCATACAGATCCACAAGAGCTCTTGCCGTGCGCAAGAAAGGTCTCCCTAAAATGATAGGAACTCTAGGATCAACCTCAAAATCAACGATAACGAAATCGGCAAGAAAATTGAATTTTTCCACTTTAACAATAACATCTTCAGCTATACCCATCGAAAATGTGACAAAACGGTTAGC
Organism: Tanacetum coccineum; assembly: GCA_026074375.1. Taxonomy (NCBI): domain Eukaryota; kingdom Viridiplantae; phylum Streptophyta; class Magnoliopsida; order Asterales; family Asteraceae; genus Tanacetum; species Tanacetum coccineum. Next base: position 24,574 of record BQNB010086851.1, read on the forward strand.
CAGTTCAAGAGTCATTCAAGTGGGTTTCAAAGGTCCGATCCTAAGTTTCTCATAGATCGAAAGAGGCCTAAGATTTATGCTTGCTCCAGAATCGGCTAAGGAGTTGTAAACCTCTAGATCTTGTAGGATACATGGTATGAGAAACTTTACAGGATCTTGAAGCTTTTCGGGAACCTTATTAAGAAGGACAGCAGAGCATTCAACATTTATCGGAGTATTTGCTAACTCTTATAATTTCTCTTTGTCTTTTAATAAATCTTTTAACACTTTAGTGAATTTTGAAATTTGAGTTAAAGCATCCATAAGACTGATATCAAAATGAAGTTGCTTAAATATTTTCAAAAACTAAGATATTTGAACATTATTTTTATCAAGAAGTTTGTCTTATTAAGCCTCGAAGGTTATGGAATCTTAAGTTGATGAGGGTTAGGCTTAGGATCTTCCTTTGATTTTGGTGGTGACACTGGCTGAACTCTAGGAGGTGGGACATGTGCGGTACTTGTTGGGCTTGTAATATGCACCTCGTCTATTAAAGACTCAGGTTCTTTTTCCACTTCCACCCTAGGAGTAGGAGGAACAGGGGGTGGAATAGAAGGTTCAGCAGTAGTCAATCCACTCCTTGTCATAATAGAATTAACTTGCTCTCTAGGGTTAGGCTCTGTGTTGCTCGGCAAAGCACCTTGGGGTCTTTCATGAAGAGCTTTAGCCAATATACCAATTTGATCAAATATTAATTGATTTTTTGCATCTTGGTTCCAGTTATAAATTTGTTGATTTCGATTTTGGATCAAAAGCCGCCTCATTAAATCATCCGTCGTGGATTGATTTGGGCTTGGAACTGGGTTCATGTTTGGTTGATATTGATTAAAACCTTGGTTATGGTTATAATTCTGTTTTGAATTGTAATTATTTCCATGATTGTAGTTCTGACCCCTGTTTTGATTATAACCTTGGTTTTGAGAACCATGGTTATATTTATTTTGGTTTTGATTCTGGTTCATGTTTTGATTATTTTGATAATGTCCCTGATTATTACCTTGATTGTCTCCTTGATTGTTTTGATTCGGATTATTAAATCCTGGTGGTTTGAGGTAATTATTAGAACGATAGCTAAGCAGATTACAGTTACCTTAGGGTTGGTAAGAATTACCACCCTAGTTATAGGTACTCGTTGTAGCATAAACGTCCTCTTGGGTGTAGCCATTGGCGGCTTGACACTCATAATAAGCATGTGGACCACCACACGTCTCACAACTATTTTATACAGAATTAACCGGTCGGTGCAGAGAGAGAAGAGCTTCAACTTGCTTAGTGAGAGAGGTAGTATGAGCATCTTGAGTCGAGCTCCCACTAGCACTTGCAACTTGAGGTTTATTTCAAGAAGTTTGAACTTTAGATTTGTTTTCAATAATAGTCAAAGCTTCTTAGGCATTCTTTGTCAAGAAATTACCATTAGCTGCAGAATTAAGAGAGTCCTGATTAGATTGACTTAAACTATTATAGAAAGTATCAATCTGATGAAGAGGAGAAAAGCCATGATGGGGACATTTGTTAAGAAGATCTTTAAATCGGTCATAGGCTTCAGCAAATGTCTCACCGAATCTTTGTTGAAATCTCGTGATTTCATTTTGAAGATTGGTAGTCTTAGAAGGAGGAAAGAAACAGTTCACGAACTTGGAAACAAGGTCGTTCCAAGTTGTGATAGAATTTGGAGGTTCTTTTCCTAGCCATGTCCGGGCTGCTCCCTCAAGTGAAAACGAAAATAACAACAGTTTAAGAACGTCACTCAGAACGTTATTAAGTTTAACTGTTTGTGTTATTTTTGTGAAACGTCGAATATGAGAATGAGGATCATCATTTTCAAAACCATGAAAAGCGATGGCGGTTACTAGATTAAGTAAACCGATCTTCAATTCGAATTGATTAGCAAGAATGGGAGGTACAACGATTGCATCCCCTACACCATCGGTTGGTGCTTGAAGTAACTCCTCCATCGAGCGGAGGTCGGGTATCGGACCCTGCAGTGGAGCTTGTCCAGCCATATCGTCTTCTTCTAGATTAAAAAGGAGTGACGGTTCACTTCGATTCCTTCAACTTAATAATCTTTCTGGATCTTCAATAGGAGATAAAAGTCGTTTAACGGAAGAACGTGTGCTCATGTACTATATAGAAAGATAAGATAAAATATATAAAAAAAAATATATTTTTGAATTTTTTTAAAGATATTAGAAATAGAAAAATATTTTTTGGATTTTTTAAAATAGAGAAAATAAAAATGAAAATATTTTTGGATAAAAGAAAATAAAATGAAAATAGAAAATATTTTTGGATTTTTATTGTTATATATATATATATGTATATATTTGTGTTTTATATTTTTAAAAGATACAAAAATAACTTTGAAGGAGAAAGGATCATCAAGGCATCAACCGTGTAACAAAACATAATGATCGTAACAAAATCTCCTCGGCAACGGCGCCAGAAAACTGACGCATATGAAACGTGTCGAGTAATATAATATAGTAATTCCCGTTAGAAGTGAAAATTGCTTGAGGACAAACAATGATCAATCGTCCAAGTGTCAAAATCCTAACGAGATTTGAATTGAAAACCACGTTTATGTTTTGAAGTAAAATACTTGATTATCTTTTAATATTTTTGGTTTTAGAATTTAAACTACTTTTTAGAAAACTATTTTAATACTGAAAAATATTCTAATATTAATTCTAGAATTACTAATCAATTCAACTACGAGAATTATGCTAAAATGATCTAAAAGATTTATAAGATGAAAATGCTTGCTAAGTGACGTGAAAAGTTCCTCAAGTGTGAATTAAGGTTTATTAACGAATTATTATCCTTAGAAAAGACAATTTTCTCACAACATTGGCTTATCTTGAAAATGATCCCTTAAAAAGATACTAATTACTAGATGTGTTATTTGATTATTTTCTGGATTTTTCCCTTCAAACAACCAAATGACAAATCTAAATAATCTGAAAAATTATTAATCGACTAAAACTTTTTTAAATCCACACTTAATTCCCAATTCACAATATCACTTAACAAGCACCAATTAAACTACTTACTAAGCATATCGATCAAATAAGCAAAGCTAAACATTTTATTCTAAGTCTACACTAATGAATTGAAAAAGGATAGAAAATGGGACCGAATTGAAGAGCCACAAATAAACGATAACCACCCGATTTAATAAGCTAAAGAAAATAATCAAATTCTTTCTAGCTTATTAAACCCTTAAGCTCCGCGCCTCATGAGTTGACCAGTACCAAAACAAAATTAAAGTCACAATACAGTTAGTGAAATACAAATTAATATCACAACTTCTATTTGCCAGTATTCTGTTTTTACATAACGTGACCCAAACAGAGGCCTAAACAAACTTTCAAATTGTGTCAAACAAAGCCCAAACAGATCACACGTGGCCCAATATTGATTTCTGAGTTTTAGCTTAGAATACAAAAACTAATGGAGGATCGTA
>BQNB010086852.1:1932-27304 GCA_026074375.1 Tanacetum coccineum
TTGGGATAGTTGGTTGCAACACCCCTATTTGATTTCTTTGTAATGTTCTAGCTCCTTGCTAGTTTTTTTCTCTAATAAAAGTTGCCGTTAAAAAAAAAACAAAAATAGAAGAGTCCAAATGATGTATATACCTTCATCAGCTTTAAAATCCAAAAGATTAGTGTGACCCGTGGGCATCTAATCAAAACACAACAAAAATCTAAAGCGTGGGTAAACTAAATGGAAATTCGACATTGCGGTGAGAATGATTTAATAGTCATTGTTACAAGACTCTTGCTGGTTATGCACGAGAAATCATACATATATAAGCCGATTACTATTAATCTGGAGTGTGTGGCAATATTTTTCCAAAATTCATGATAAAAAAGAGTTAATATTATAAGTATATATTAATAGGCAGAAATTGGATTTCGTGCCCCTTAAATACAACTTATATTTAATGTACCCGTCCGGTCCGACCCGGGTTACAAACTAATAATGCCCCGGGTTAATATCTCTTTTTCTCATTCTCTCAAACCATCTGCAGTTTTAGAAAACCACACACACAAAACAATCGGTGTCTAAAAGGATGCTTCGATCTTCATTTCCTATCAAATCTCACCGGTCACCACCACCAATGCAAATAACTCCGGCCACCAATTGCTCTCTTCGATGCCGCCGATCTCTTTGTTGCCACCGTCCATGGTTTGTGGTGATGGTGAGTTTAGGTGTTTTATGTAGGTGGTAGTCTTGAAGCGGTGGGGATAGTGGTTGAGAAGCAAGGCGATGATGATTTCATTTTTTTAAGATCGTATTATGCACATGCTCATAAAGAAACTGTTTCAAAGTAAGCCCTTTTTTCTTCTCTTTTTTTAAAGCTTAATTTGTATGTAAATTTGTTGGATTTTTTTTTATGTTCTCCAGGTTCGAGTAGTTTAGGTTGGTTATTTGATTCTTGATATATGCCCATGTTTTGGGTATAAATGTTTGAGATCTGTAGATGGGTTATTAAGATAGATATTAGGTTATCATGGTATCCATTCTTTAGTTAATTTATGAACCACATGAATTAATGCGTTATGCGGCTTATGATCAAAAGAACAGAGGTATGTTGTTTTGCATCAGTAGATAAAATAAGAGGGTTCATCCATTTTCAAGTCTAATATACATTTTTTTAATTGTGGTGGTAGAGAATGGAGGTCTAAAACTAAATATAATGAATAGATGTGTCACATTTTTTTGGTTTCACATCTTATACCTTATGGCTTGATCAATCAAACATCACTAAGATGCTTTTTCTTTTCTTCTCAGATAGTTACAAAGAATGTGAGGCGTATTGAAGATCTGATGCTAATTTGGCGAAGCGATGACCGGACGGTGCTTAGCATTTATAGCTATTGTGCAATCAGTAACTCAGATTCTTCTTTCACGTTAACATTCAGGATAAGGTAATGGTTAGCCTGCGTATGTATCAGTATCCGAAAGATTATAATTCCTCTTACTCCTAATCCCCGTTACGAATAGGGACAAGAGCCTGTAGTATTTTCTTTGGGCTAGTTAGGCCTGTTTGTTTGGGTCGTATTTCTCAGTCCAACATGCTTTATCTATCATCAATATGTATACTTAGGCTAATAGTTTTGTGTGATGTGGTTACAACCACGACGAGCTTTTCAGAGTGTGAGAAAGGCCATCTCTTGGCGGGCCGTTTACACTAACGCAGACGGTAGGGGCTGTCATATTGATTTTTATTATAAGAGGCCATGATGAATTTAAACAGGTTGGATAAAGGTTGTGTTTGTCCATATCTTGGCGAGGCAAATTATTAATTTTGCAGCCATGGTGGACGTATCCCTTTTTCCGATTTTTAACCTGTCGGAGCCTCACACCTCATTATGCCTGACTTTAACGCGGTATCGACAATATGCCTGACTTTATGTCTAATTTACCGCATCCATCAGGCTATCCCGGTTCATATTCTATCAGATTCAGATAAAATTAGCCCAATGTAAAATTTTACCTGGAAAAAATCGATAGCATGTTAAAGTTAGGCAATGGGGTTTATAATGGGTTTATAATGGGTTTATAATGGTATGTTTGAAGCAGCATAAGAGGCTATTTTTGTTACTGAATATTACATGTGAAAAAAGGAACGTCTATTGTGACGTGCTGTGATGAGTCTACATGACTTTCATAAGGGATGAGACCATCTGTATCTTGGCGGGGCGACCTATTATGGTCGCAGCCATGGCAGACACGTCCTCTTTAATCTGTTGTTACCATGTCTAAGCCTCATATGAAAAGGTTCATAGTTTGAGAATTTTTAGTTGCAATTTGTGTACAAACGGAGTGACGCAATGTGGTAAGTTGTATACAATCTGTTTGCTTATTTAAATGCTGATAATGATAACGGTTCCAAGAGGCTATGATGATAATATTTGAATGTCTATAATCGGGTTTGACTAAATTTTGGATTACGTGCATCTTGGCGGGACAAGCTTGCAAAGTTTGCAACCATGGCGGCCGTATCCTCATATCCGACATATCCGATTCCTTACTTATCTGAGCCTCAAAAGAATAAAATAATTACTTTTTGCATTCTCATTGAGCGAAAATGTGTACTCATGAATAAGATGTTGGGTATCGCACCTTCAAGCGAACTGTGCGAACTGCAAACATTGACGCCATATGATCAGGCGAGTTTTTGAAATTATTTTTTGAACATGAGATCCTCATTTTTTTAGTGTTTTTTAAAATGTTTGTTATGACGCAGAAATTTGCAGTTCGGTATTTATTTTTAAACTTAATGAATTTGCATTCTTTATGTTTTAAAAATCCGTGTGTTTGGGTGGTTTCTGGTGTCCGGTTCTATTTTTGTTGTTTTTTTTCGTGTTTCGGTCTCTAGGTGTCTTTTTTGGTGTGCTTGCAGAGTTCCCCGCACCAGGCTCCTGACGTCGTGGGGGGGGTAGGGGGGGGGGGGCGGGGGGGGGTGGTGGGGGTGGGTGGGGGGGGATGGCGCGACATTGGCCGCTGCCAGTGTGGGTGAATTACACTCTTTCACTATCGAGCTATTTGCGAATAAACTCATAAAGAATGGATATGAAGAAAGCAAATCACCGTATATTTCGAGTAATAAGAAAAAAAGAGGATAATGGGAGTAATAAATTAACTCCCCGTTCACATATTATACACAACTGAAATACCACCTACCTATCCAGAACGAACTCGGTCGATTCAGAGACGGTACGACTTTTAAATTCATGATGTTAGTGATTTTGTGTTTAAGTGTTTAATTGGAATGTTTATAATTTTGTTGGTTTTATTTTTAACCCGACCTTTATGGAATACCCTCTTTAGGGTCTTTTTTTTTTTACTAAAAAAAAACTCTACCTACATTATGGACATACCCTTTTTAGGGTAATTTCAGCAGTAAAGAATTAGAGGAATATTTGAAGGATAATATGGAGGGAAGGAATTTGAAGTTTTTTTTATGGGTTAACTGAAATGAATTTCCTCACACATTCGGTATCTAATCAAACAAAAAGGAAACGACGAATCAATGAGGTAAAAGAATAAGAATAAAAGTGAAAACTATTTAATAAGGCCATCTTTTATCTTGCTCCTCTGTAATCGCATTACGAACTATAAATGCGATTGAGGCTTTACATACAACTGTCAAGCTTTTGATTTTAATGTGTGTTTATGCTACTGCCTGCATTTGTGTTCTTTGTTGAGTTTTTAGTGTGCAATTCAACATATCCCTTTTGCCCCTCCCACCTATTTGCTTCTTCAGTTCTGCGGCCTTGGTGGAATTTTAAAAACAAATATTTCACAAAGGTGTTTGGTGTGGTTTATTGTTCGTGGGGGACTAAAGAAGAGTTAATATTAACAAGGTTTTTTAATGTTCACAGGACATGCAGTCAAGTCATCTCAATCAAACTTAGTCTTTTTATTATAGTATTGATATTTTACTTTTCAGTTATAGCAATTTAGAATTAGATAATGCCTCTTTGTTAATTGTTTTAAACTTTTGGCAAACTATAATGAAAGGTTTTGGTACATGTGATTAGCTTGAGTCGCGATTTATGGGTTGACTCCAGGATAATGTGCTAATACAGTGCTAGCTTCCATTAAAAATTTACTGTTTCTCTCAAATTGCCATAGCAGAATTGATAAATGTTTATTCAACGTTTGACAAAGAATGCGCTTCCATAGAGATCGCTCATGTTAGATATAATAAGAAAGCCCCAATATGAGTTTAGCTTGGGAATTGCGTATATCATAGTCGCCTGCAGATCGGTATTAAACTTGGAATGATTATTTGCTAGTCATTATGAGAGAAATTAGTGCCGCATAAATGAAACCATCCGCTTTTCTTTATCATTTTTTGCATCCGGTAACGTGAACGACGTACAGTCCTCACCCCTTCATAATTTCCTTCCCTTCACACCGCTGCACGTCTGCAGAATACCAAGACTCACTAGTCAAGCTCGGATCTGTGCATCCATCCACTATTGAGATAAGATCTTATAATACCGCGCCCAGATCTGCGTCGACCACACTCCCCTACACAGTGTGCTTCTCCTCTCTAATAGACACCTTGTTTCATTCTAAAATCCCACACTCTTATCCTCACCTCTATGCTCCTCATCATCTACGCCTGTCTAATATCACAGATTTGTCTAGTATTGTTCTAATAGACTCCGCGCCGCGCTGACCATAGAACTCCAACTTAATCTCGGCATAAGAGTATGAAGATCCTAGCCTCAATCCAGAAGTGTCTACCCACTGTTCATTGTCCCAATCAATCCTTAATAGGTCACCATAAGGTGGACGACTTGCATCATCTCAGCGCACCTCCGCCGACATGACACTCCTAGCAATGTCGACTACCTCACAGAATCACCTACATGGCCACCACGAGAGAGATGTCTCCATCTCGCACTCACCCTCGCCGTCTACCAACAACGACGGACGCTCATTATGTTGTCAACTTACAGAACACCTACCTTCCTACTTTTATTAGTGTTCACTAGACTCATAATGAGTATTTATCTTGTTCCCACGGTAATATGTCTCGCTCCCCCTGAAATCATCACTTTACACTCAGTGTAGCTCCAATTATACTCCCGCTGTCTACCCCCTGGGACACGCCCTAACTTGTTAACATTCACACCGCCACCTACAATTCCACCATAGTCTCACACAGCAGCACAGATACCAACAGGCTGAGAAGAATTCTCGCATTAACACAATAACACTCCCCAGATCGCCAGCTCGCTGCCGGCCTTCAAGTTAGATCGTCGCCCCTAGTTGATCAATGGTACCCACCGCTCTCGGGAATTTGTTAAGATTTCTCGTCACCCACTATGAGCCCACCCCTCTGTCCACATGCTGTCGGCTCATCCCATGACATCGACTACACTCGATTTGACGCTGCTCGCACATCCACAGTGAAAGGTCACCCATCTCATATGCCTGTAGTGTCTCGTACGCCACCTCACTACTAGGCCTATGCCAATATTTAAGTACAAGAGTTGTATTATCGGCGCTATCTCAATGTGTCTCGACTAGACAGTCCCCTTGATGCTGATACCTGTAAGTGTGCGAGTCCCGATTCTTTTGTCCTTCGGTCCTACCACTTATCACATCGATCAGCTCTCTCTCAGGCCTGCAATTTATCTGCACACTACCTCTGTGCATTATATAGTGAGTCCAGAAGTCCGCGAACACTAGCTCTATTCCAGTGCTACTTCGCTAGATAGTATTAAAATGAATAGTCCTCATGGTAACGCGAGACCAAGCCGCGGGCTGTGCTCGCGCACCCTGTATGTACGCTCCCCGTTCTCTATAGACAGGGCAACTTGTCCTAGCCACTCTCGAGCATGCGCACAGATCAACCATCTACTTATCCGCTCCGTCAGTACAGAGAGCCCATCCCAATCTTACCCCTCCATCATTACTAGCAAAGACACCTCAAGTCCACAGGTTCTCAGGAATATGTATAAAGCCTAAAGACTCCTACCTAAATCGCCGCCCGAATCGTGTTGTGTCCATACTCAAAATCACATACAGACACTCTATGTGGTATGATGACTGTCCTACATTCGCGGAGTTTTAGCACTGTGATTTGCAAGCAGATCTTCTATTATGTTTTACGCCTATCTATAAGATTGTGTATCTCGCTTAACCAAATTGTCATTGTTAATTCTATAATAGACTCCGCGATATGTCACTTCGTAGTACCTCTACTATAGAGTCACAAACTCCTACCGACGGATCTTGTATGTAATTTCCTGTGATGCTGCGCCTTCCCGTGTGGTCAGCGCCTGTGTGTATAACCACTAGTCATATTATTCGCTCTCATTGAGTGATGTGGCCTCCCGTTCCGCTACCAATGTTCTTACTCGCGCGCCGTACAATGTCTTCTGCGATGCCTCCTTGCGAGCCCACTGCGCCTGTGTCTTAATTCGAACATTAATGAGCCTGACTAGACGCGTGATCGCATATCGTGATGTGGCATAGTAGATAAACCAGACGCTCACTAGCAGAGCTCTTACGGATCTGCCATCGCAGCCTTCTACCACCAGCGTGAGAGCCTTCTGTGGTGATAATATTGTTGACTGACCCGGTCTTGCCCCACGAGCTTACGGCCACCTATAAGCTCTCCATGCCCATCTCGCTCTGAGTGGCGCGAGATTCCAAGCTTATGAAGCGATGTGTCGTTGAAGCGCACATCTGCGTACTCTGCCCTCCGTGCGATACCGTCAGGAATCGCAAATTCAACATATTCGCATTTTGCCACTTAAGAGTGATAGGGTATGGCTTAAATCTTTTGTTTAGTTTTTGTTTCATTTCATTTTATATATAAATTTATGCTTTAGTATATATTGATAACAAGGAGTATTTCACAGACTGATATTTTTTTCTTTTCATTTTTCGTTGGGTGTTAATTTTAATGTTTATGATTGTTATTGCACACTGGAATGTCAAATGTGGACTTTTAAATGAGGCCGAAGTTGTGTTTTTTTTGTGTGGATAGCTATTAAGTTTCAAGATTGAACTTTAGATCAGAACTTTTCTGATTACGTGTTCAAACGGTAGTCGGTTACTTAGTATTTTAGGACTTATGTTGTTTGTGTGTGGTAACGGACCTGATGATTGTGAGATTATGTTAGGGGTGTGCACAAGAAATTGCTATATGCTTAACACACGTAATATTTGCTGGGATATTAGCTATTCTAATCATCTTTTGAGTTTTCTATAGTTGTAATAAAGATTGCTCTTTTGTGTAGCAAGTGCACATGTGTGTCCGGAGCAGAAGGAAGCTACTAAGATGAAGCGTGATGCTGCAAATCGACCATGATGGCTGCATATTTGGCACGAATATATTTGGTGCTTTGGTATTTTAAGGGGCGTTTGGAACTGCTGCAAGACAGCTAATTTTAGAGGTATCTTGGATGTTTGGTGGTGTGTTTGGTGCTGCTGAAAAACTGCAAATTTTAGGAGCGTTTTCGGCAACATTTGCTGTGTATAGATTTTGGTAGAATAGAGCAAACTTAAAATAGCCGGCATTTGGTGTAATGTTGCTACGAAACTGTGAGGGGTTTAGATACAAAAAATAGCTCATTACTTCCGGTATGTTAATAACATTTAAAGTTGCGCTATATGTTGTTTAAAATATTGTTCATGCCGATATCAAATTCACCCTAACAAACATCCCGCGGCAACGCGCGGGCTTAAAACCTTGTTCTATCATACATCTCGATACTGAAGTGAAGTGTCAATAGTTAGGTGTTAAAGGTCATTTTCAAATAATGTCATCTAACTATTAATTTCCTTATATATTTAAAAAGTGAAACATTAAAAAACTACTTCAACAATGTTACATTTTTAAAGCATTGGTTGATATTTTTCATATTCGAAGAAGGGTTTTGCTAACGACGGACTGTGGATAACACGATTATTTTTACTACAATTAGTTTCATTCAATGAGAATGAAGTGTTTGTTGTGTATTTAGATTTTTAGAGATTTCATTCATTTTTATTAGAATAGAATGTCATTCAATAAGAATCATTTATTAGTTCACATGTAATAAATTCAAACTCTTAACAACAAGCCTTAAGGTTGTCATTAGCAAAACCTTTTAAAGAATCATTATTAATGCTCTAAAAATATAATTATTTCATTTTTTTACATTTTAATTTTTTTATTGGTTCATTTGTTAGGATTCTTTAATTTATTCAATTTAAAAATGTTTTAGAGATGACATAACTTGATGTCTCCTTGGCGTTATGATGTATTAAATTACAATTGATAGAAACTCATCAAATCAAACATTCCATAGTGTGATGTTTCGAATCACTGAATTTGAAAGTATGAAACTCTTATAACCGGACCACAACATATGTTAGATTTTTGTAAGTTTTAGACTTATAGAATTTTTAAGTGTACAAAGTGAAGCTAACGTCAATTCTTTGTGTACACAAAAAATTGACATGAATATACCTAATTAAGGTTGCAAGAAACTCGAGCCCAACTCGAAAAGAACCACCATTCGATAGTGAGAAGTGTTAGATAATATAAACCCGTAGGTGATATGTTTTATTGATATGATATTTATAGAGTATATAATGTAACGAAATCCTAATGGACCCAACCTCACAAATCGGGCTTGGGCCCCTTATTATCCTCTTAATATCACGGCGCAGTTTCGAGGACGAAATCGAGAAGCTCGGACTAGAGTAGTAAACAATAAAGAAAAAATCATTACATAATAAACAGCATATCTTGTTAATTGGCAGACAATCCGCCAGCAAGCGCAGGATGATCTTCAAACTTGAAATCACTAAACTGATAAAACCAATATATAAACAATGTATCCTGGATAAACCAATACGGGAGAAACCAACGTATCTTTTTATTTATGGTGGATAGGGAAGAGATCAAGTGAGAAGAAATAATAAAATGAGAAAAATAAGAAGGATTTATAGCCACACATGTTAAAGAGAGGGAAGAATTTTAGGGGATGATACATCCTATTTATGTTTAGGGGTAGCAGAGGAAAAAACCGAAAAAAACCGACCCGAAAAATCCGAACCGAAACTAGAAACACAATGGTTTTAGTTTTTACTTTTTCTAACAACCAGAAAAAAAATTTTGGTTCGACATTCGGTTTTTCGTCCAAAAACCAAACTAAACCAGTTTTATAATAATATATAATTAATATAATATAAATAAATAAATAATACATCCCATTCTGAATTCATATTTATTTTATGGTGGAATTATAATTATAATATTTATATATTTTATTGTTTATATATGTGTTTGTCATCGCAACGTGTGTTTACTTGACAATATATTGTTACATATATGACAATGATCATACTATGTGTATTTTCACTTGCATGTGTGTATGTCTCATTTATATGTGTATACTGGTTGAAATTTGGGTAAACATTATTTTTTTTTTGAACAGCCGATTCAATAAAACTAGCAAGACGATAGGGAGAAGGAAAATTACAAGGAAATAACAAAGTGTCTTTTTAGCAATCTATACAACCTTAAAACATGATTTATCTATCCTAGATCTACACCATGAACAAAGAAAAGGAGCAACAAATATCATCAAATAAACGCCCTTTTATTTTTAAAATGTTAGAAGGACCAAAGTTTGAGGATTCATGATACTTCAAACAGCACAAGTGATGTAGAAAACACCTTGCAGAACCATCTTAATTTTATGTGAAAGTCGAAGACTAGAAAACCCACACCACCATTCTTCATAAGAAGAAACTCTCAACGCTTTAATGTCCCACCAACTAGTAATAGCCTTATACAGATCATTCATCATAGAGCATGCGAAGAAAATATGGTTGTCGCATTACACCAGCTATGGTTACATGAAGGACAGAAATAGAAAGCAAACTTCATACCTTTCGAGAAAAGATTAAGCCGAGTTGGGATCTGTTGGGTAACATTATTAGGCTCATATTGACAAATTAATAAATAAATATAAAAGAGAACCTATTTTTTTCAAAAAAACAAGTTTATTAATTAACTTGGGTCACACAACAATTCTCTAAACGGGTTTGGAAACTTCAGAAACATCGAACTGCCAAAAAAAACGAGCGGTTACGGATTTTTGGTTTTATAAAAACGAATATTTCGGTTTTAGCAAAAATCCGATCCCAAACCGAACCCCCTGCACACCCTCTAATTTTTGTGTTATGGGCATCTCACATGTGTGAGTGTGATTTCTTTTCATTCATTATCGCTTTTTCTCATTTAATCCTTTACACATGATAGTATAAATCAAAGTATCTTTGTAGCATTAAAAATACAATGGGTAGTGTCTAAATATCAAATAATCAGTGAATAAATGATAAGATACACCACAGGGCATTTGGTTCCTATGGTTTGTTACTTACCTAAGGTAAGGTCTCCTGTTCGAATCTTGTCTAGGGCGGATGTAGGAGTGTTTCCCTCTAAGTGTGAGTAAAGGGATGCGGTTGATGTCAGTGCCTCTGGGTGGACCAACCTGGTTGTATGGGCTCGTACGCCCTTCTGGGCTAGGGGCCATGTAGCCACAAATTGCCGTTCCAAAAAAAAGGATAAGATAAAAAAAGATTGTATCGACAACCACCTGTTAACTTTTTTTTAATGAGGTTTAGAGGTGATAAATCGAAAGGTTTGATGAGGTGGTACAAGATAGCGGCTCATGACGGCCGATTAGGTCTCAGATCAAACCCGCTCTAATACCATGTTAGACAATATATGTATTATTGATACGATATTTATAGAGTACATAGCATAACGAAACCCTGATGGAACAAACCTCACAATCGAGCTTATGCCATATCTATCCTCAGAAGAACCTATGTCACAATTATGTAACCCAACGACTCGGCCAAAGGTTGTTCATTCAAACAAAGATTGTCCCCTAATAATCCAGTACCATGTTGTATACGAAACCCGTCTTATATATAATTATACTTCTTACTTTGGTATGTTGGTGTATAATATTTTGGTTCAAAAAGAGAAAGATTGCTAATTAGGGATAAGTGAGAAGAGGAAGAAAGACAAAGCAACAAGGGGGGCATGCACGATTGACACATCTTTGTTAGGGACCATATGCATTCAATCACATTTGTTTGCATGTATTCCTTCTTCACCTACTTACAAAATACATCTCATTATTATTCTTCAATAATACAATATGGCTTTTGTTTCTTTTCAATTATTACGACTATATAAAATAAATTTTTTTTGTGGATTTACTTATGATTTAAAATCATGTGGTTTAGGAATGAAACAGTTAAATGTGCATGGTGTAACTACACCCGTCATCTTATTAGGTTTTGACGAAATTTTGTTGAACATGGCCCTTGGTTTTAGAAGCAAAGGTATACAAGATTTGTAATACAATCAAATTGTTTAAAATGTTCATCATTAAGATGTTATCATCAACGGACTAAAATAAATTTTCTTGTAACATTTACAATTTTAAACCATAGACATAGACGTTATTTTAATAAAATATCTTATACTCCGTATAAATTTAACCAACTAGCTAGTCCATATAAGTATATAACATTATTCATGACTCTTTGAATCTTAAAAGGGTGAAATGTATATACTTCCCACAATACAAAGAATCTAAACCTAAATCCAACATCCAACATTTTCTATTAATGCCTCTCATCCCTATTATTTTTCTCAACTTCTGATCACACCCTACTCTCACTCCTCTTCTCTCTCTAAATTACCACATCAAAACCATGATATTAGGCAAGAGACCACGACCACCAATCAAGCGAACCACCAGCATGACGGAGTTCACTTTAGAACTCAACCATACTGGCGTCGTTGCTGGTGGTGGTGGTCTCGAGATTATTAACTCACAACAACAACAACCAACGTATGATCCTTTTAAAACGAACCAACCAACGGTTTCGCCTAGAAACCATCGTTGGAATTCTGCTGATCATATGGAAGAAAATCATTTTTTGACTGCTTGTCACTTTTGTAAACGTAGGTTGATCACTGGCCGTGATATCTTCATGTATAGGTACGATACTACGATATACTATAGATTTCTAATAAAAAAGCAATAATTGTGTATGAGTTTAATTTATCCTAGTTAAAAGAAAAAACTAATCTCTCCAGATGTTTTTAACTTGACTTTTTTACTGTGATGATTCATGTTAACAGTTTGCGATATGGATTGTTTCATGAGCCGAAATACGCAAACTATATAAATGGATATAACTTTACAGTTTACTCTTGTTATATTTATTTTGAAAACGTATCAAATATATGTTCGTGCAACTTTTTTCGATGTGTCTGCTTTAATTTTTTTTATCGAAAAGTTCGTGTAATAATACTTATATTTTGATATGTGTTATGCAATAACGGTTACATCAAAATTTAGCTCAGAGTTAAGCAAATGCGCAATAAAAGCTAATGATCTTCTAACTTTTAATTTTTCTTTTTGTAGTTTATAATTTTTCTTTTTTGATAAAGCATTATAAAATTTATCATCCTGAATTTTGAATCTAATTTTGCAGAGGCGATAGCGCATTTTGTAGCTTGGAGTGCAGGCAACAACAAATGTCTCAGGATGAAAAGAAAAACAAGCATTCCTTGGCGCTAAAGAAACCGATTCCAATCACTCCAGATCATTCATCAAACGATTCTAAATCCGACTAACAAATGTTGCAACGTTACTTAAAAGTAGTATTTAACATATTCGATGGCGTATGGAAGTTCAATCAATGTTCGTATGGTTTGAGTCTCTTGCATATATAGTTTAATTTATATATGTGTATTTGTACTTAATCAAACGCGTTGTGTTGTGTATGCATATGTGTTTTACGTAAATATTTTAGAAATATCATTTCATATGATCCAACGCTTTCATAATCATTATTTTTGTTATGTGAGAAGCTCCCCAACCAAATGATTGTAAGTTTAAATCTTGCTTAAGACATGTGAGATAGATTTGTGGTTTAAAATTTGTGAGATAGTTAAAAGAAATTACCGTTAAAAAAATCATTATTTTTGTTTAGGGTAAAGTGGTAAAGCAATTGCAAATAAATAATCACAACTTGCACATTAATTTTGTTTTGTTTTTGTTCTTAATAGCTTTTTGGTTACTAATGATTTTTGGTTGATAAAGAGGTTAAAGCTATTCTCAGATTTAGTTTTGTAAGGCAGAAGAAGCAACCGACTCAAACCAATCAACCAAATATGATTGGGTGCACAAAATTAACCTTTTAATAGATTTTAAGTTTATTTCTTATTTGAAAGTATACCAACTAAATAACACTAGAAACACAATTGGTTGTAGTGGTTGCATTTAAGATATATGTTTTTTAATCAAAAATTAACATTACATCGAAAAAATTTATGAGTGTCTCGAGATGCACAAGACCCATAGGACCCCTTGGTTCCGTCTATGAGAAGAAGTTATGTTTTTATATGGTCATTTCTAAGGTTTATTGTGATTGGTTCAATTAATATTCTTATAAGGCAGATTATCAATGGTAAATTGATGTATTGCCCAGTGACCAGCAAGAAATTAAACCAAACTTAAATTGTAGCACTAAAAAACTTGAACATGTATTTTTTTATTTTGGTTGGACAATAAATAAAAGGAAAAGAAACAAAAATATGATAAGGAAAGACATTGAAATAAAATAGACAAGTCACAAAGAGTCAAAAATACACATAATACAGATCATGGCATCCAATCAAATAATTTCTTAAACGACAAAAACAAATGTGTTTTTTTCAATCATCATTGATAGAAAGACTATTGTATTATCATTTCTACTAAAAAATTTATGCCATTACGAATTCATTTATTGGTTTACTTAACTCACTTTTTGTATTTATAATGTATACAAGCAATAATAATATACGTGTATATTAGTTTGATTATGACAAGCAATAATTGATGTATTTTTCAATCTTATAATAATATACTAGTAATGTTTAAAACGATGAATTCATAACTTCTTGGAACCAACTTACATAATTTATTATCAGCTTGCAAAGGGGATGATAATTATTCTTTGCTGAAATTGACTAATATCAACTTAAACATTAAAATATTAAAATTGTTTATTTGCTTTATTTTTATGTAAGAAAAATGGAAAGATATTATAAATATACACATTTGTTGAAGGATACGCCGTCGTTTTGATTTTGGGCTGCTACAGTTACGGGCTGCCCCATTTTGGGCCAGCCCAATTGTTGTGTGTGTTTTTTTTTTTTTTCTTAATTTATATGCACAAAGTAGGAGTTAAAAAAAAAAATTACAAAAGTTCTGATTTATTCAGATAAAAAAAATACCCGCGGAAACATCTTCGATACCTAATAACTTTAAAATAACCGATATGGTCACAAACGTACAACCCATCCTATATTAATAAAAAACTTCATATAGCAAAAAAAAAAAAACACTTTTAAGATGAGGCCACAACATTATGCCATATAAATTATTTTTTTACAAATATACTATTTGTCGACAAATAGCCTAAATTTGCTATTAAATGTGGCCCAATAGTAAAAAAATACAAAACGGTCCCTCAACTTTTAACTATTTACGATTTTCTTACAAAAAAAATCCCGTAAAAAAATTAACAAAAAAAACACGTCAAGTTCTTATTGTTCACAATTTTTTTACATTCATCGGCCCACAAAAAAAGATATCGAACCGTCCCAAAAAAAGAAAATATTCGGGAAAAAATTAACCCGTCCCAACGCAAATTTTTTTTTCCCGAATCGTACAAAAAAAGGAAATATCCGGGAAAAAATTAGCCAAAAAAAAACCCCCAAAAATAGCCTAAAATCTGGCCCAAAGTAAAAAAAAATAGAAAACGGACCCTCATCTTTTAACTATTTACGATTTTCTTACACAAAAATTCCCGTAAAAAAATTTACAAAACCGTCCCAAAAAAAGAAAATATTCGGGAAAAAATTAGCCCGTCCCAACGCAAATTTTTTTTCCCCGAATCATACAAAAAAAGAAAATATTAAAAATTAGCCCCGCCATAACGCATAGCCCAAAAAAACCCCCTGAAACGTAAAAAAATATTATTCGGGAAAAAATTAGCCCCGCCGCAATGCGCGGGTTCTTTTGCTTGTTTTTTACATGTGTTGTGATTTATGTTATTTTTTGACCCAACTATTTTTCAAGGTGCATAACATATGACTTTTTCTGTGTACGAATTTAGCAAATTTAGGTTTATATATGACCAATCAATGACTATTAAAAAGTTATTATATAAGTTAAACTTGATATCGTTTAAACCAAAGAGGCACGATTATAATGCAAGATGTAAACCTCTTGTTACGCTAGAAAGATCTTTATTATAATTCACATGTCATTGTCAATTTGTCACATAAAGATTCTAAGAATAATTAACTAATAGAGTATGTATTCTACACTTCAATGATTAATTGCATCACCTGTTAACTTGATTATAAAAAAATAATGCGACTAATGTATTTCGCTAGAAATAAAGAGTTTGTGTTTAAGAAAAATGTTTCGATTATGCATAAATCAGGGGACGTAGATGCTTGAGATGAAGAGTATGCACAGCAAGCACCATCTTTAGTGTAAGAATATTCTATCTATAATAGGTTTAAAGTTTAAAACTAAGTGCAAAACTTTAACAGATGTATTGATCGATCTATAGCATGAACATTGAAATACCCAAAAAGAAAATTATAAATACAACATTCTTTTCCTTTGAAGCCTTCAAAAGTTTGATATTTCTAATCACTACATGCTCCTTATTTTTACCTTTGCATACTTAATGAAAAGTATACGAATTGATTGGTTTTTAAATGTATACACTACAACATTAACCTCTATTCCCATCGACATTTTGGGGGATTCCCCGGCGACTTGTCGCTGGGATACCTTTCCCTGGCGACTTGTCGCTGGGGAACACTCGCTAGGGATACGTTCCCCAGCGACAAGGTGGGTCCCACGTATTTTTCAGTCAACTAATTAGTGCCACCGTGGCACATATTCCCTGGCAACATGTCGCTGGGGATTGCCCTAGTTAAAATTGAGTAATTAAGACACTTAATTAAGCAATTTTTTAATTGTGCATTATCCCCGGCGACAGGTCGCTGGGGAAAGTGTCCCTTATACTTTAACTTGTCAACGTATAAGCAATTTTTTTAAAGCCATCATCGGCGACATGTCGCCGGGGAATACTCTTTATTTTAAAAAAAACTGCATTTTTTAATATTATCCCCGACGACATGTCGTCGGGGAATAGTCTGCATACTTTTTTTAAATGCAGCCTGCACAGCAGGCGATTTCCAGATTTTTTTTCAGAAAAAATCTACCAAACATCAAAACCTGTCTAAACTCATCACAACTTGTACCAAAACACAATACAATATAACGGATCAACGCAATATAAATACATCACAACTTGTACCAAAATAAAGCTAAATCGTCAAAAATCCGAATAAGTCTACAAAACGTTGCTTCCTACTCATAAACGGGGCTTACAAGTCAATATTCAACATGATAGGATAGAGAAACAAGTGTTTACATACAAGTCGCCTGTAACGCCCCGACCCTAAAGGGTAGAAGTATTACAAATATGGTGTGACATCAAAGGCATACATAATAATAACACAAGCATAAACAGCGGAAGTCTCAAATAAATAACCAAAGGAAAATAAGTCAACATGACTTAAGGTACATAAGTTCTTAAAGGACATACATATCCAAACGAAATAACCGAAATAACAAATGTCTCGAGAAGAAACAAATCATATATCAAAACTAAGATCTCTAGGGTAAGTCCACACTCATCACTCATAACCCGAAAGCAAACCCCAGCTCCTAGCTTAGATACCTGCCGCAGGAAAAGAAAATGCGGCTGAGCTTACAAAGCCCAGTGAACAGATATATCTAATCGAACGCAAAAGATAACGGGAAATCAAAGGATACGATATAAGGTGCAAAGGATATCACAGACATGATCAAAGGATATAAATAAAGGTATGACAAATCAGATGTTTCAATTCATAGTGTAAGGTAAGATGAATCAGAGGAAAGTTCAAATCAAGTCCAATTACCCAAGCCCAAACAATCATATCATAGTAACATTGGAGGTTCGCGGAGCTCCAAAATTGTGATGTAGAAAGACGTGAGGAATGCACCCAAACATCGTCAACCAAATATACAAAATCATAATTTCAAAATCCATCGAATACAAAACTCAATATAGGATGCATCCATACCGCCCCTTTAAACAAAATAATAATACTTCATTAATGCGCATATAATATCAAATGGGGGATGGCGTGAGAAATCACTCACTCACACATGAGTCATGCCAAAGGTGCATCAATGACACGGCCATGTTACCTTCATGGCTAGGAAACAAATAGTGGCTTGGGTCTCAAACTGAAGGGTTCAAAGCAAAGTCATATCAAAGTTCATTTCAAAGGGATCATATCAAAGGTTCAATATCCAAATGTTCAAATAGTAAAGGTAGCATTAGCAGGGTTCAAATAGAACAAAATAACAGATCATATAAGAGAGCAAGGATAAAAGGTCTCAGAGCAAATGTAGCAATTCAAATAAGAAATCAAAGATAGAGAAGGAAATATGTCATGAGAAACCTTAACGATAAGGTCAGAATATCTGTACCTTATTCCGAAGCAAAGCAATAATCAAAGAAAACACCACAGGAATATCACAATCACTCCCTCTTGACCGAACCTAAAGAAATGAAATGATGTATATTTCGAATTAACAAACAATTTATTTTGTAAGTATACTTTCTATTATTTTTTAGAAACTTTCCATTTTTTAGTACTTTCTCTTTTAGTATCTTTTCATATTAGAACTTTCCATTTTTAGTGACTTTCCATTTTTAGTATATTCTAATTTGAAGAATTCTATTGAGCATTTTGGAATAGCTTAGGACGTAATATGCCAACCTTTAACATGTTTAGGGTTTATATGACAACTTTCCATATTTTAGGGTTAATATGCAAAATCAACAATTTTCAAGGTTAAAAGGGTAAATATCAAAGTTTCACATTTTATTCAGATTATACCTTCCATTTTCTGTATTTACAAGTCAAACCCTTAATTTTACATAATTTACATATTTAGCCCTTTTGGTTTATTAATTAATTAAACATTATCTTTAATTATCCATAATTACAAAACAAGCCCTTATTTTTAGATTCATATTGACTAAAAATCATACTTTATACATTAAATACTAACCAAACCTTATACTTTTCAGAATTTACAATTTCAGTCCCTCTATTTTAATTAATTAATTTCTAATTACTTATTATATGTAATTAACCCTTTTAATCCAAAATTAATATCCAATATGACCTTTTTATACCCCAAACTTATTTATACAGATTATATAAATATAATGACATGTTAATTGGAACCAGACCTCATAGTTTCAGAAATTACAAAACACCCCCTTATACTTTAAATATTCAAATCGGCTAATCAATTAAATCCACAAAACCCTAATTTATTTTTCCCAATCACAAACACAATTATTTCCCAATCATTGGCATTAAATGCACCTGGAAAAATTATCAAAACCCTAACCCTAATTTATTTTATCATTTTTCTTTCCTTTTTCCTTTTATTCGAGAATCGGCAAACCAAGAAAAATCCCCAATAATTATTCGAATCCTTCCTATATTTTTCCAACAATTTATCTGAGTCATATATGATATAAAAAACCTTAGAAAAATATAAAATCAATTGTACAAATAATTTTTATGCCGATTTCATAATTAGCTAAAAATTAGGGTTTCGAACAAGTTTTAATTTATAAAATCAATATAACATGCATGATAATTTTTCTTAAGAATAGAACGAATTAATATAATGAAAATTACGATACAAAAATACCTTTGGTGATCCTTGGTGATTTTATGAATTTATGCTATTCGGTTGTGTTATTCGAACCAAAATAATTACCCCGATTGAACCAAGCACTCTACAATATTTACAATATTTTTTCCACGATTCTTGATCTCCAAAACACCTTAGAAAATTCGTTCTTTCCCTTGGAAAATTCTTATGCCGCCACTTTTAGTTTTTAGGGTTTTCAGGATTTTTGTTTTTAGGATTTAACAAAATGAAATGTATAAAAGATATACATAGAGATTTTGGCCGAGTTATGGGCTTTCAAAAAGAGGTTAAATCAGATTATAAAACTTGCATAATTATTTTGTCATTATCCATATTTATTTTATATTTAATTTGTAAAGTATAATTAAATAAATACATATTATTTCGGCATAATTATATATATATAATTATTAATCATTTTTCTTGTATAACATAATGTATTTTAATCTTACATAATTTTCATAATTGTCACATGTTGCATTTTTATAATTTCTAACATTTAAATGAATTTTATTTAAGCTTTTATGGAATTTTCTTGCATTAGGGGTATTTTGGTAATTTTACACTTGTTGAGATTTTTAGGTTTTACAACTTCTTCCCCTCTAAAAAAAATTTCGTCCTCGAAAATTGAAATGAACCGGAATGAAAACGAAATGAGAACGAAACGAAAACATACCGAACTAGACAAAGAAATGAGGATAACTAGCTCGCATAGACTCTTCGGTCTCCCAGGTAGCCTCACGCTCTGGGTGATTCTTCCAAAGAATCTTCACAAAAGGAATAACTTTGTTTCTCATGACTCTCTCTTGGAGTAGCTGAAAAGATGTTGCTGGAATTGTGAAAAGACATGGTTGCCTTGCTAACGAAAGTGTATAGTGAGTACAAGATTAAGAAATGATAAAGTTTGTTTGGATACATCCTCTGTGATTAAATGCAAGCTTAAGGGTGGAAGAAGAAACATGAAGTTATATTAGTTTAACATTCATGTTTAAGGGAGGGATTGTTAGGATAATGTTTTCTTAATCTTTAACAAGTTGTGATCAGTTACTCAAGAATAGTTTTAGCTATGTCTGACTAGTCTATACTTTCTATGTTATTGGGTAGGGGCCATGCCTTCTGAACGATGAGTTGATACAGCCCTGACCAATGTTGCTTAAAAGGACAGCACATTCTTAATAGTCAATTCAGGTTGGCATATGTGCGGGTGCCCTGGACCATCCCATGTTGGCGCTCATCATTGTAGTGCAAATCTCGCGAGTAAATAGACGCATCAACGTAGGTGTGGGGGGTCAGTTTTCGATAAGTCTGCTCTGGATGCTCGAGACGGTTGGGTTAAGGTACTGCACTCTTGCTCGTGCTGGAAATCGTGGGACGAACTGTATGCTAAGCACTCTTACGATCCTATACGTATGGTCGCATGGGATTAATTGACTTTGGGGGACTTTTGTTGACTTCGAATGGCGAACAAACAAGTAACCGAGTGCGGCGCGGTTACTCGTATTAGTTATATGGGGTGTTCTTGAGTAGTGAGACACAACACTAAGATTTTTCACCTAAGAGCATTATTGGCTGAACAGGCCAACATTTGTCGCACTAACCATTCATAATTTAAACCCCCAATTGAGGAGAACAACACTAGTTTGTATACAATTCAGTGGCTTTGAGCAATTTTGGTACTCTTTAGCGCACTTGATGTGCTCACACGGGGGGGTGGCTGTGGATACCCAATTGAGTTTTGGGGTAAGTGATCGTATGTAGAGATAGGAGAAATTGTGGCTATAGAAATAGCTTGTATATGGTAGTCTGGGAGATATATACAGATACCACACCATACCGCTCCCCCCATTAAATACATGATATATAGCCAATGATGGTTTGTGGTTATGTTAAAAATAAGATGATGGGGGTAGGGCGAGAGGTTTTGGTGTCACGCAATGCCATTTAGGGTTTGCTCCTCTGCTGTTTAAACGATGGAGCATAATTAAATTGAGTCTGTTATTAACTTTCGTGTTTTAAAGTGTAGTTTGTTTTAGTAAGCTGATGTGAGTGTCGTGAAAAGGGAGCTCTGGAATGGTTTGTGATTCTTGTGCAGATAAGAGTTTTTCTCGCTAGTCTTTACTTGATTTTCTTTTAGTTTTTTTTAGACCTGAGATACGGTATCTGTTAGTATACTGTCCCGGATAAATTAAAAATTGTTGTCTGATTAGTCCGTTAATTGTCACATTGGGAAAACAAAACCAGAACACAAACTTCCCTGCATATTTGTTATAATCATTGCATGTAAAGTACTTTATCATTTGTCCACTACCTAAAGATATTAATTATTTGGGCATCCAGATGGTATGGTTAGTAGTCTGATTCACGCCACAAGAAATCTATGGCTTGTGTTACGTCCACGTTAGGATAAAGGAAAAGGTTGCCCATATGAATTTTTACAAATGCTTAAAACCCATTAATTACTCACGACATTTCCTTACCTGCAACATCCCATTTGCATATGCCTGCATTAGATTAGTCCCTAACAACATAATGCAATAACCATACTACAAGAAATTTTGTTTCAGTATGACAGTTTAATCAGAACAAAAAACCTAATCTACTACCGACAGTAAAACAGTAGTGAGTTACTGCTTAGTTAGTTAGCAGTTAGTAGAAAGTTAGTAGGTACGTTGAGAAGATATTTAAAATGATATTTAGCGAGATATTTTAGAAAAAGATATGTAAGCCTTTTAGGGTTATCCTTGAACATATAAAAGGAAACCCTAGGCATAGTTAGAAAGAGTTCGACACTAGATCAATAGAAATACATCATTTCATAGTTAGCAATCTGTTAATCCTCTAAGAAACACATTAATAAAGCGGATGTATTTCAGTTGTTAATTGTTCTTCTTAGTACTGTGTTAAGATTCCGCATGGACTTAAACACCATAGTATTGTCTTATGTCATTGTTTCTACATAGTCATTTGTATTTATACATACTGGCTATCATCCTTTATAGGCTGCAAAGATCCATTCAGTTTAATCAGGAACCTTCAAGATGCCTTTTTCGATTTGCTTCCAATTTATATTTCCCTTCGACTCGCCTTCAAGCATCCCCTATTACCGCTGCAGCTACAGGTCAAACCTATTATCAACAAAAAATTACAAAAAATCTTTACACTTTCCACAATATATTAAAACCAAAAATGTAAGAAAATTTAAAAATTAGACATATTTCTTGATGGCAATGCAGACAGGCACCTAAGAATCACCCTACTGTCGATATGGCACCTAGAAGGACGACACTAACAGTGTGCTGTCTAACTATCTATAACGCATTTTGACTTCTAAAGAAATGCTATTTTAAAATTGAAAATGTCCTAAATCTGACTCGTTAAAGAAATAACCACTCTAACTGGCTACCAAGCCAATCAAACCTGCCTATTTTCCCTCATTAGTTTAAACTTTTACATGATCTTACCTTTAGCCATCCCCAACTAAGTAAATCCAGATTGAATAACATGCCATCAATTAAACTAAATAAATTAACAATAAAACAAAAAAAAAGTATATAAAAATCACACCTTTAACCACACGAATCTTTTATGATCCATTAAACAAATAGTATCAACACAGACAATTAGCAACATATAAACACATAAATTCCAACCAATCAATAATCGAAACCAAAACCAAAACCCCTAATCTTTTTTATATAAATCTAAATTTTAATACACATAAATTAGGTCAAGAAAACATAAAAGAATTTTAAAAAACTGACAGTGATTTTATGTTTTAGTTGCCGCATCTTCCACGTTTTCTTCTTCCTTCAGCCTTTCTTGTTCGATTTTAGAAAACCTGAAAAACACCACAATTATTTAATCAAATCAATAACCTCAATTAAATTAAAATCAAACCTAATATATACATTGAATCAAAACTAATCAAAATCAAAAACCTCTTAAAAATAAAAAAGAAAGCTGATTGAATCTGTTGGTCGACTGATTCATTTATGGCGGTGATGTCTGTGATGTTTTTTTTCGGCGAGAAACCACCGGTAACAAAAAGTGTGCGGTTTTTGTATGCGTTTTAGAGTGGGAGAGACGGTGGGAGAAAGTGGGCGGTTTTTGTATGTGTTTTAGAGTGGGAGAAACGGTGGGAGACTGAGAGGTTTTGTATACGTGTTAAGTAAAAGAGACACGTGTTAAGGTGGTATTAATAGGTTGGGACAGTGAAGGATTATTAACATAATAAAAAAAGAAGTTGGACCGGGTCAACCCGCCGAAACCGGCTAAACCCGCCGAAACCGGCTAAACCCGCCGAAAACAGCCAGGTCGGGTCGGTTTGCATTTAATGCTTTTATGACCCGGGTTCTGCTCCATTTAAAAATTTTCAATGATTCACCTCTCACAGGAGTTAACACCACCTGGGGACGTGCTGAGATAGACTGAAACTTTCTGATTTGATGTACAAAAATTGTCTATGTTGCTGATATGATGGATTGCTGAAGAGCTTTGAAGAATAGTTGCTGCATAGATAAAAAGAGAAGACTTGAAGTGTTGCAGATCAAAGACAACTTGAAGAATTCTATTTCAACATCCTCAGAAAGCTTAAAGTGTTATAAAGTAAAGATCAGAATGTTTTGAAGG
This sequence comes from Tanacetum coccineum, assembly GCA_026074375.1. NCBI lineage: Eukaryota > Viridiplantae > Streptophyta > Magnoliopsida > Asterales > Asteraceae > Tanacetum > Tanacetum coccineum. The sequence goes on from BQNB010086852.1 coordinate 25,482, forward strand.
TACTTGAAGTTCAAAGTGAAGATCAGGTTAGGGGAGGGATTGTTGGAAGAGTCCATTTTCAATCTCCTTCACCACCATCATACAATCCACTAAGAGATCAAATGATCAACCAACTTCACAACATCTCCACAATCCTTGATTCACACACTAACCCATCCAATACCTACATTCATGTACCACCTTCACCACCACTGTAACCAATTCATCCTCCTTCTCATGCTTAAGTTGAATTTCACTTAAGTTTTTGTCATTGTTGCAAGTATTCTAGACACCGATTCTACTCCTTAAGAAATGAAATCAACTTCATTAAATTTCTTCTCACCCGTCTCATACCTTAAACTTGTACCCCTCAAAACCATGTGTCACCAGCCTCATCTTTTTTCCTCTTTAATTAATCATTCTCATACGATTAATCTACCTAAATAATTGACCATCCATCTTTTAATTACGGCATCTTCTACAATTCAAGAATCCACTAGTGTAGCTCTATGCCTTAATATGTATTTATTTTATGCTTATCTAATTTATCTTGTAATGATTCATACAGTTATAGTATGAATTTATCTTATCTCGTATTTAGCTTTAATTGAAATCAATGTTTCTTGTATGAGCTTATTATGTAATGAATGAAGCCACTTTATGATTTAACTTGCATGAATTTCTATGAGTGCTACTAGTTGAGAATATATTGTCTTGCACTTGTACCTTTAATTTTGTTTTGTAGCAAACAATTTTTGTAAGATCGATCTCTTGGTGCCCCAAACAAGGGAGAACATACATCAAGGGGGAGTCTTGATATCGGTGACTTCTTTCTTTCTTCAACAATTCGACGATCATTCTTTTTAAATTCGACAAAAAAAGGGGAGAAAGGGAATAATAACTCATTAATAATTTGAAACCTTTAATTTTATACAAAATAAGTTTATATTTTGTCATCATCAAAAAGGGGGAGATTGTTAATACAAATAATGTCTAAAAACGTTATTTATATTTTTTGACCTCTCAATGTTTTGATAATAACAAAATGTAAAAACGTTTACGATAAAAATAAACGTTTACAAATTATTAATCGTAAAATTCCATTTCTAAGATTAGTAATCACTTAAGGTATGAATAAACAAATCATTAAGCATGATTAGTGATCAAGAAAATATTTTTCTCTTAACCATCATATTTTCACAAAAGTATTTCACAAAAATAATTATACAAAATATTTTCTAATTAAAAGAAAAGTTTTATTAAAAACTTAAATTTGAAATTCAAATTTTCCTCCCAAAATGGAAGGTTCCATAACAGATACAACCTTCCCCACAAAAAGACAAAAACAGAAGCGTAGTCTACTGGGCGGCCCCCTTATAGGTCCGACGGCCCCCAGATATATCTGAGACCGCCGAGACCACCCCCAGTGACCGTTGGGTTTTCCTGCCTATAAATACTGCTCCATTCTCAGCAGAAAAAGAGACCTCTTTGCACGAAATTTTCAGATAACTTTCTCTCTCTAAAAATCTTCTTTCTCTCTCTAAATCTCTTGATCACTAACATTCTTAGATCTTGTTTCAAGTGATCTAATCTCTTCTTCTCATCTCTCATTTCTCAATCAAGTGCAAGAGAAGAACATTCGTATTCGTCAAGAAACGAATTGTTATTTAGTGATCTCTCCTCTCTTCTTCTAAGTATCAAATCTCTATTGTAATTATTTTGTGTAATTATGTGATTCGAATTGTGTGTATATCCGATATTGCAGATCTTGTGAGTGTATAGTGATTGTGAAGTGGTAGATTGGTTCTAGCTAAGATTAGGACTCGACATTTAGCTTAGTGTCG